>CM022677.1:899646-912146 GCA_012295275.1 Chrysomallon squamiferum
AAACTCTCCTTTTCTTAGCAATCCCACAACTAATAATACTAAATCAAACAGCACCTCTATACATTCTTGCCTGCGTCTATTTTTAGATGACGCTGCAATCGGTAGCTCCGCCCACTTGGCTGAATTCTTATAACAACTCGCCACTTGTAGACAACATCTGATAGATAAACAGCTCAAGTTTAAATGTTAGTCACTGAAGCTTCATAACAGAATAGTTACAAACAAAACATTGTTGTTACAGTAAATGCACAAGTGATTAAAACACGAGAAAACACCGATATGCATTTCCCAAACATGTTGTCTCATTCTTTAAGTGTCACCTGATGTTTTCTTCTAAGAGTCTTGTGTGTAAGAGTTGTCTTCAGTTGGAAAGCTTGAGATGAATGATTTAATTAGAGCATTTTCTTCATTTGATCAGTTATGTTTTGTTTTTATTTTGAAATATTTTTACATTACAAAATATGTTATCAAAATAAAAACTTAGTGAAGCTGTGTTCATCATAATTAGTAAGTACTGTATACTAGTTATTACTAAGATATATGATAGATTTATTTTGATAGTGTCTCACTTTTATTGACATGAATTTCTGTTTTAAAGACTGATCATAGGTTCTTTAATGTTTAAGTCATTCTTCTAATTATTGGCTTTTTGATGTTTAAATATTTATTTTTAATTCTTTCAATATTTTGTTAAAATATTTAAAATCATTTTTGATAATTTAAAATTTTATTTTTTCAATTTCTTTTTGTTCTTATTATTTTAAAAGTTTAACTACACTTTCTTGTTATTATTTTATTCTTACTTATACTGTAAACAGAAAGTACTACTATTATATCATGATCAATATTAGAATTATGCAAGTGCCTGTTCTCATTATTATTATAATTATTATTATTAGCAGTAGTAATAGTAGTAGTAGCAGTAGTAGTAGTAGTATTAAAATAATAATGTAGTATTATTATAATCTGTAAAATCACTTTGTGGAAAGACTTTGTAGATGACAGACAAAGTTTGTTTTCACAGCAAGTCACTAAATACATTTTTTATTATTTGTTCAAGTTCTGAAATGCAGATAACTGTTGGTTTTCATTAACAAATGTTTGTTTAAAACTTAATATTGACTTAAATTTCTTTTTAAAGTTTTATTCTGGAGCACAAAGAAAAAAGATTTGAAATAAAAATCAATAGTAATCACTAATCACAGATGTTAAAAATTATTAAACTTTGTATTTCTCATTTGATTTAATGATAAGAGGTCATTTTTTAAAAATATTTTCATTTATAGTTTTTATTAACAGTTCTTGAATGCTAAAGTCTTGCTTAGCTTTGTTTTTTAGAAAAGAGTAAATGTAAGCAGTGTTATCAGTAATTTTTTATTAGTTCAGTCTGAAAAATACCAGGATTTTAAAATCAGTTAAAGTGTATTCACTGAATTTTCTAGAAACAAGAAGGACAAAGTTTATTAGTAAATGTGGCTTTGTAACATTAACATAAATACTGTTTTAAATTTAGTGCCACAAAAGGAAGATCAGTTTGATTCACTGTTTACATATAAAAATGTGTTAAATTACATCAAAGTGTAAGATAACTTGTAACACAAGACATAAACACAATACTCTCCTAACAAAGTTTTAACAAAAAACTTTTCTATTTTCTCATGTTGTATAAAAAAACTGAAATCAGATTGCAAATGGATGATATGTTGTTTGTTTCCTGCTGAAAACATTGAAGCAACCATCAGTTCAGGTTTTGTTAACTTGCTAGTATTTATTCATTTTCTCTCTGCAAAAATCTTGGTTTTGCACACTGTCTGCTGATAGACATTATGTTATAGAATGACAGCTAGTCTCTGTTTTTCTGTATTAAATGACTTATCTTTTTGTTTGCACAATGGATCTGATGAAATCTCTTCTATTAATTTCACTTTAAAATGCATTGTCATCTTTTAGATCACTCTGACCATTATGAACAACAATAAACAACACAAAATGTGCTCACATGTATTTATGCAGATTCTACTTTTCACACTAAATGTAAATGAGTGAATTTACTTAAGTATCACAACACAATGAAAATAGTCTCATTCATCTAGCAGCAGGTATTATTACAAGACATGGGATCATTGTTTATTAATCCTTCAAAGAACTGTGATCATTTCTTCTGATTGTGGTCTATTTACATGCAAACTGCTGCCATTGTTTAACAAGTGAAACTACTTCTAAAATTGAGTTCCTGCAGATACATAGCTGATATGTATACGTTCTTTTGCTGTGGAATTTTCACTCGAAATCAGAAGGTAGTGCATATGTCATGGTGACTAGTCTGAATGGTATTAGTACCTGAAAGGGCAGCAGACTATAATAGCATCACGTCACATGGTGTTAATTATCTCAGACAGCTTAACTATTAAATGACTATTCTGTATCCACAAGAGAACAATACCACAAACACGAATTCAGTATGGATAATTGTTTTATATATATATATATGTATATGCTGTTTACACAAATTAACCCTCAAGGGTAATATATGGTTACATAGTTAAATCGCACGATTCGACGATACGTTATCAAAGCAAATAGCGTTGACAAATAATACAAAACTAATTCAGCCCAGTTGGTTACTTGATCTTTCTAAATAATATTTTAATTATTAAAATACGTTATCTTTGTTCTTATAAATGTAATAGAATAACACTATGAAAAATTCAACAGTAATAGATTTAGGCTCTGCTATTTAGTTTTTGTGTATTTAACCCTATTTTCTGTCAATAATTTTGTAAAGAGTTAAGGACTGTAAAAATATAAATTATAAACATGATTTTACAACATAACTAAATAAATATTATCGTAATATAATAAGATATTTAAGATAAAATGTAGCAGACATTCTGCTTTAAGTAGCATATAAAAATAAAGATTTAGTGAGTATTCTATAATTCACTTCAAAGAAAACAAAATTACAATTAAAAACAAGTCTGCCAAAGAGGCACTAATGAGGTTGTCACACCGTACCAAGCTGATTAGCAGTGAAAGTTTTTTATATTTTACTTTTTTTAAATATAGCTGCATAGAAAATACTATCTTTACTGATGAAATACGACACAAAATAAAAACTGGTTTGCTTTATGACTGTAGATGAATGAAACTGGCTGATGGTATAAATCGGGTAATTTTACAATGCGTATTAATTAGAGTATGTTTAAATACTGCTGTTCACAAATGTGTTATGATGGTTCACTGTGGAGTGTTATCAAGAGACGACTGTCACGTGGTCACACCTTTAAACACCTTGGATGTTTTATTAAGGCTCAGTGTACGGTAACAAGGTGCTTTAATGGCCACCTAACAAGGAGTATAAACGCTAAAATGACAGCAAACTATATAAATCAGTAAGTCTACCTATCCATTATACAAGCTAAGGTTTACATTAATTATTTAATTATAATATACAGGTGACTTGATAATAATACATTATAAAACATACGTTTAAATCATTTTGATTAATGACACGAGTAAGGTTATAAAGAGAACCAAGACAAAATAAGAATCTGCACTGAGGACAGATTAAAACCTTAAATTTTTGGGTACACTAAATGTTATTGATACAGGTTAATTGCACATTACACGCTATCAAAATAAGAACAGACAATTGCTTACCATACTCGTCCGTAAAGAAAATGTCATTCGAAAACATTTGGTTTCCCCGCCTGACTGAATTCTCGTCTTCGCCGTTTCCTTCGCTTACTTCTCTCCTTAATTACTAAAACCCAGCCTTTTTTAATAACAACGCCATGGAGTTGAAAAATTTGCGGAAACAATAAAAAGAGCGATGTGATTGTAGTAATAATTAAAGTTAAGCAATTTCAATTCCATAGCTTAAAATAAAAGAGCGGATGTGATTTGAAGTAACAATTAAAGTTACGCAATCTGAATTCCGTGACACTATATCAACATTATGACAGAAATTTGGTAGTAAATAACTAACTGTTAGTATATACGTTTACTAATAAGACTGCAAACAGAGTGGGAAAAAACACCCAGATACTGTTTCCTTTAATTTTGACAATTGTTTTCTTTCTTTTTTTAAACTACGCAGGATTTGATGACATTCTACACAGACAACCCAGCACATAAATAATTTTTATTATTAATAACCATCTACTTTCTCTGTTCAAGAAATTAAATTTTAATAATATCTTCCTGTAAAATGATGTCATTCCAGATTTTTTGTTTTTTCAATTTGTTCCTTATTATTATTTATTATCTTTGTTGTTGTTTGTTCCATTTAACTCGTTTCGATAATCCATTTGGTGTCCAAAAGTTGTTACAAAATATTGATAAAGTCTCAAGAAAAAAAAAAAGCAGGAAGCTCAAATCTGCGACGAGGGCATTTTACATAACCAATAAACTAATGTTTACAAATCTATGTAATTTTTACACACATACAGACAAACAGTGAAATACCGTATATACTTGTGTATAAGTCGAATATTTGGGAGACTATATCAAAGGTAATATTTTGGGGGTCGACTTATACATAGGTAATGCTTTTGTAGCTGTTGCTGAAGAGTCGCCATTTTGACTATTTTTTTGCTACGGGATGCATCTAAAATAATCGCGGTCTTTCAGCTTTTCAAAAATATAATTTTATCGCATAAAAATTTTTGAAACATTAAATAACAAAACCAAATATGAATGTAGAACATGATATTCTTCCGTTTAATGACATAAAAATACATTTTAAAGCGAGAAAACCGTCAGTACGGCGTTATGCCTTACGGCGTCTTGCAATGATCTAGGAATGCAGACTTCTCTGCCAAATTGCACTAAATATCGGTCCTAATTTCATAAACAAAACTCACTTGTGTAATTGTAAAGAATTTGGTGAAATAATATTGCAATCGTCATTAATATCCACTACCGACAAATCGAAAACAAACTAAATTTCTATAAACGTTCTGCAACAAAAATCAGTTCAACTTCTCACCATATTTGTTATTCTAGTCAGTTGCCAAGTGCGCGAAGCCTCGGCCAATTAGCGCGCTAGGAATAGGATCGGGGGCGTGTCTTGTAGCAGAGTTTCGATAGAAAAAAATATTGCTGAGGTTCCGAAATTATCTTACTTTGAATTGCACGTGCAAGTTACAGCTCGTGCAAGTTATGTTACAGTAGGCGTACAATGTAGGCCTTCGTGGCACTGTCACACTGGTCTAAAAATAGTGCCTGGAATCTACAGTGGACTTATACACAAGTAATACCTATAATGACGCAATTTTTGGTCTTAAAATACACATCGATTTATACATAAGGTCGTCTTGTACACAAATATATACGGTACCTAAATGGAGAAGTTCTGATATCATGACAACATCATGTGTATATCGTCTGCTGGGCTGCGAGAGAATTACAACTTTTGTGTTTTCCAGATCTGGTATCAAATGAAGTGGGATCAGCTCTACTCCATCTTAATATGTGCCAAATAAATAAATAAATAAATAAATAAATAAATAAATAAATAAATAAATATGTAACAAAATGAATACAAGAAAATGAAATTTAAAAGAAAAATTGTATGACTCTACTTTACAAGAGTATTTATAAATAATGTCAGTTTTGGGATAAAATATATAGAAACATTTCTATATAATATATTATCAATAGGACTGCAAATAAATATGTATTTTTTATGTACTGTACGTTTCGAAAACGGCATATTGTGGGTCCTCAGTCTTTTGTGAGACTTTGCATGAAACGAAAACAGAAATTGGTTTATCAATAACTATATTTTTATACGATAATGTTTTCTATCTGTCAGCATTATTAGTCTATGCTAATTTAAAAAAGAAGTGTTTATGCTCATTTTTACATGCATGCTATTTCTCACCTCAATGGAAATGCTTCATCGCTTTTTCCGGGTGGACCATAACCGCTTAATCCCGAAATATTCCGAGCAGAGCCAAATTTATTTACGATGTCTTCCGAAAGTTGGCTAGAAAGATTAGCGGTTACTTTATAACAACAAGGAGGACAGTTGCAATTATCAGTATCTGCAAAGCCTTCTCCTGTGGGATTTAAATAAAACACAAAGTTATTTAAGTCAGAAATACCATGAGGCGTGCTCAGAAAAAGTATATCGGGCGATAAAGAAAGAATCGTCTGATCGACAGTTTTGAAGGCTTCGTGAATTTTGCACGCTTCTTGTTTTGCTGTGTGGTTGGTTGTATTGAAATGTTTCGGATCCAGAGCAATTCCGCCGTGCGGCAGAACGAACCCGGCCAGTAGTTTGGAGAAAGATAAATCAAGTGATGTGAAAAACACAATCACAATTGCAAAACACATCTCGACTTTCTATTTCGTTCTTAAATCATATGACTCTAGAGTTCCCTGCCCTTCTGTGTTTTTCCTTAAAGAGCAACAATACATCTGAAGGAAATAGTAATTTATTTGTATAATGATAATCGATAGGAATTAACAATCTATATTATCGCCTTGTTACTTTATAACAGTTGGTTTTCTGAATTGTCCCAATAGTTAATTTTTTGTTGATGTTGTTTTTGTTTTTTGTTCTTTTATGTATTTGTTTGTTATTGTCATCATCATCAGCAGCAGCAGCTGCAGCATCATTATTACCATTATTTTCTTGTTATTTGTATGGGCAAAGGGCGTGTACATGAAACGTTAAGCGATGCATCACAGTAGTTTGTATCAATACATTGTTTTAGAAAAACGTTCTTTCAAACAGATTTATAGAAGACTACCTGGTTGCTTTGGAGTAACATCAAAGTTTATTATTACCTTCATCATCATCATTTTATTATTATTATCATCATCATTATTATTATTATTATTGTCATCATTATTAAAAGTTGATTTGTAAGTGAGAAAATCTGAGGTAATAATGGCGTATTACTTTAGCTCCTTTTCAGCCTCATATTTTTCTTTCGTAATTCAGCATCATCGAAGCTGTAATAACATGTTGTAGATAACGCTGCATGCGAAACACTGTGTTACCTGTAAGTGTGATAGGCCTGCATCAAAGCTGAACAGGCCTACACGTCTACAGACACAGTCAGTGACGAAATCAAAGACAAGTTGTGTTAAAAGAAGTATACAAGTACAGAAGTGTGACCACTGCACATGTAAAATGGAACTGAAGTCTGTAGCGAAAAAAACAAAAACGGCTTCCGAGCTAAATATCCATTGTTTTTCTTGTTATTATTTATTATTACCGTCATTATCATCATCATCATCATAATTATTATTATAATGTTGTATAATTTTTCTTCATTTCCATATGAAATGTTTTGTTCATTCTTCTTTTCATCTCTGAACGAATGATGCTACCATCATACCGTAGTAACTTGGGTGATAGTTTGCTAAAACGTTTGGTAACCATGACGACAGCCCGGCAGTTTCTAACAGACCATGTAACATGACTAGACCCGTGTAACCACACGACAGCGCGCGATCGACTAGTCCAGCCGCTCTGTTCAACAGCAACATGCCGTCCAGAGTCGCTGCCCACTCACCAACAGCCTGAAATATTCAAATAATGGGAACCATCGTGACAGCTGTATTAATGAAACAAAAACAAACTGTGATCAGTTATGTACTAACCACACAAGTCTTTCAGCACTGAAGACAAAACAGTTGCAGCATGTTCTTTCCTACCCATAACATTAAACATAAATAGTTTTAGAAATTCTCCCAAACGTCAGTTACATTCATTAATTCAAACAAATAAATAAGCCTATTTAACACCTATTAATCACAAATATAAAAATATGCTCAGGTGCTATTACAAAACATATCTGCTTTGATACTGTTGTGCTGGTGAAATTTTAAAGTGTTTCTAAAACGTTCAAGCACGACTGACTGGTTGTATTTACATGGTCGAATGGCTCTGATGCGTTGCAGTAGCCGTATGGGTCAGTGCTGAGATGCGTGTGTGCGAGGTCAGCGCTGATGATGACAACAACACGCTCTGGCGCGTCTTCCAAATACCTGTATAAATCAGCACCTGAAATTGATACACAGACAGGTAAAAGTTTAATTAATGAAGCAAATACCAACTTGTTATTTAGACAGTTTGCTGTGTGACGTGTTAACGTAAGCTGAATTCAAAGATAATAGCAACAGTTCAAAATTAGACATTTGTGAAACTCAAAATGTGCAACTTTCGTCAAATTGAAACATTTTACATAATATTACAAACGTTCATTATGTTGTGATTTGTTCTTTTTTAATCTTAAGTTAATTTTGGCATTAGAAGGAGTTGGGTGATAACACAAGTTTTCTGAGATGCTAACTTATAGGATTTTAGGTAGTGCCATATGAGTAGTCTGAGTGGAATTACTATCTGAAAGGGCAGCAGACTATAATAGCATCACGTGACAAGGTGTTAATTATCTCAGACAGCTTAACTATTAAATGACTATTCTGTATCCACAACAGAACAATAACACAAACACGAATTCAGGATGGATAATTGTTTTATATATATATATATATGCTGTTTACACAAATTAACCCTCAAGGGTAATATATAGTTACATAGTTAAATCGTACGATTCGACGATACGTTATCAAAGCAAATAGCGTTGACAAATAATACAAAACTAATTCAGCCCAGTTGGTTACTTGATCTTTCTAAATAATCTTTTAATTATTAAAATACGTTATCTTTGTTTTTATAAATGTAAGTTTCTACCACAGAATAACACTATGAAAAATTCAACAGTAATAGATTTAGCTATCTTCAATCATTCAAGATGTATGTTACATATACAAAACATTAAAACATAATTACCATTGTCTGCGTTTTCCTTTGTCTTGTGCAGACAAAGACTCTCAAGAATGGCACTGATCAAAGAGATCTCGTTCAAAACGCGTGTGACTATTTATACACCCATAGCTACACCTCTGCAGATAGCCTTTCTGAATTTACTTTGAAACTTTTAATACCAATTTTCAGTTACTTAAACCCCAGTGTTTCTTAGTTTATTAAATAACGGAACTTCCCCTAATTATATAAAACAGCTTCTAAATAGCCCGTGTACATCTGCATACGCTCTATTTATTTATGTATTTAACCCTTTTTCTGTCATTAATTACGTAAATTTTCTATCAAAAATTAAAATTAAAACATGATTATACAAGATAGCTAAATAAATATTATCGTAATATAATAAGATTTTAACGACATTCTGTTTAAAATATATAAATTTAGTGAATATTCTAAATTCATGTCTGGCAAAGAGGCACTTGAGGTTCTCTGACCGTAAAGATTAGCTAAATAATATATTATAGAAAATACAATCTTTACTATTAAATACGACACAAAATGAAAACTGGTTTGCTTTTTTGCAGATGAATGAAACTGGCTGATGGTAAAATCGGGTAATTTTACAATGCGTATTAATTAGAGTATGTTTAAATACTGCTGTTCAGAAAAGTGTGTTATGATGGTTCACTGTGGAGTGTTATAAAGAGACGACTGTCACGGGGTCACACAAACACCTTTGTTTTATTAACTCACCTTTTGAACCTAACAAATATAAACGCTAAAATGACAGCAAACTATATAAAATCAATAAGTCTACCTATCCACTATACAAGTTAAGGTTTACATTAATTATTTAATTATGATATACAGGTGACTTGATAATAATACATTATAAAATCATACGTTTAAATCATTTTGATTAATGATACGAGTAAGGTTATAAAGGGAACCAAGACAAAATAAGAATCTGCATGAAGGACATTCAAAACCTAAAAATAAATGTTATTGACACAGGTTAATTGAACATTACACCCTATCAAAACAAGAATAGACAACTCCTTACCATACTCGTCCATAAAGAAATGCCAGCACATAAATACTTTTTATTATTAATAACCATCTACTTTATCTCTTCAAGAAAATACATTTGGTAAATCCAAAAGGTTGTTACAAAATATTGAAAGAATAATTTTTTTTTTTTAAAAGGAAGCTCAAATCTGCGACGAGGGCATTTTACATAACCAATAAACTAATGTTTACAAATCGTATGTAATTTTTACAGACATACAGACAAACAGTGAAATACCTAAATGGAGAAGTTCTGGTATCATGGCAACATCATGTGTATATCGTCTGCTGGGCTGCGAGAGAATTACAACTTTTGTGTTTTCCAGATCTGGTATCAAATGAAGTGGGATCACTTCTCCCCATCTTAATATGTGCCAAATAAATAAATAAATAAATAAATAAATAAATAAATAAATAAATAAATAAATAAATAAATAAATAAATAAATTTAAAAGAAAAAATTGTATGACTACAAGAAAATGAAATTTAAAAGAAAAAATTGTATGACTCTACTTTACAAGAGTATTTATAAATAATGTCCGTTTTGGGATAAAATATATAGAAACATTTCTGTATAATATATTATCAATAGGATTGGAAATAAATATATAATTTTATGTACTGTACGTTTCGAAAACGGTATATTGTGGGTCCTCAGTCTTTTGTGAGACGTTGCATTAATCGAAAACAGAAATTGGTGTATCAATAACTATATTTTTATACGATAATGTTTTCTTCCTGTCAGTATTATTAGTCTATGCTAATTTAAAAAAGAAGTGTTTATGCTAATTTTTACATGCATGTTTTTTCTCACCTCAATGGAAATGCTTCATCGCTTTTTCCGGGTGGACCATAACCGCTTAATCCCGAAATATTCCGAGCAGAGCCAAATTTATTTACGATGTCTTCCGAAAGTTGGCTAGAAAGATTAGCGGTTACTTTATAACAACAAGGAGGACAGTTGCAATTATCAGTATCTGCAAAGCCTTCTCCTGTGGGATTTAAATAAAACACAAAGTTATTTAAGTCAGAAATACCATGAGGCGTGCTCAGAAAAAGTATATCGGGCGATAAAGAAAGAATCGTCTGACCGACTGATTTGCAGGCTTCGTGAATTTTCCACGCTTCTTGTTTTGCTGTGTGGTTGGTTGTATTGAAATGTTTCGGATCCAGAGCAATTCCGCCGTGCGGCAGAACGAACCCGGCCAGTAGTTTGGAGAAAGATAAATCAAGTGATGTGAAAAACACAATCACAACTGCAAAAAACATCTCGACTTTCTATTTCGTTCTTAAATCATATGACTCTAGAGTTACCCTCCCTTCTGTGTTTTTCCTTAAAGAGCAACAATAGACCTGAAGGAAATAGTATTTTATTTGTATAATGATAATCGATAGGAATTAAAAACCGAGCTCGTTATAAGGATCAGGAGTGAACTAATCCGTCAGTTTGGGAATAATAATAATAATAATAATAATAATAATAATATTAATAAATAATAAATAAATAAATGAAAAAATAAATAAATAAATTCGTATACATTCTGAGAAGATCTTAAAACCGTTGCTTTAACTGGATTTCTTTGACTCTAATTTTGGATTAAACAGACCCGTCTGGAACATCTGAATGGTTTTTTCTGCAACTTTTCTTTGTAGACATTTTAAACCGATCTGCCACCGATAATCATTATTTGATTAACGTCAACAAAAAGAAATACGTGACATTTTAGGAAATAAAGATTTAGAATTAATGGATGGAAATAACATAAATAGTCATCTTTAACTATCCTGCAAAATAATCAGCAAAATGGAGAATTATGTCAATTAATAATAATATTATAGTCTTGTATTAGTATTTATTTCTAGTGAGTGAATTGATGTTTTGGTCCTAGCGGTACGTTACGGTTTGTGAAGGGTGGACAGAAACTATAAACCTCTTCATGTTTTTATAATAATTATCCTTTGTTCCATGACAATTTTGAACATATATGCACTGTGCATGCAGTTTCTTATTGTGAAAAAAAATAATAGAGAAAGGTTTTAACTATTTATTACCCCTACCTTAATTCAGGTTTAACTTCTAATTCAAAGTCTTCTTATGCTGTAACATATATATATATATATATGTACCGATTTACCGATACCATCCTGGCCACCTATATAAAGCTATTAATTCAGTAAAGAAAGATTGTGTTTTTGGTAACATAATTTAATAATATACAGTAATGAGATTGAGTGTCATATGTAAATATAACAATTTAGAGAAAATAAACATGTTATTTTTAATTGCTAGAAACATTTCTCGCTCGCTGCTGACAGAAAAAATAGACATAAACGGGAAACTACAAATTAAGGAAACACATTCTGTCTGCGTACCCCTGCCCCTGCCCCTCCATCCCCGCTATTAACATCATGAAATACTGTAAAGTAATCTGAAATTCATTTTCTGAAAAGAGTTGGTACATCGCCTGATATTTAATACAATGTACACAAAACTGCATATATCACATTCAGCAGTTAAGAGATCTAGAAGTGTATACTGAAAGTTGAATACACAGAGGGAATCATTAATACTGAAATAAGATAATTTATGTTATCAATAAAGGCAAATATTTAATAATGTTATTTGAAAGTTATACGCAAGAGC
>CM022677.1:914646-1014646 GCA_012295275.1 Chrysomallon squamiferum
TTTATATTATTATTTTATTATTATTATTATTACTTTTTTTTTTTTTTTTTTTTTTATCTGTAAACTATTGATCGTTATCCAACGCTAATTACAAACAGTAATTCTAATTTCATTCAAATATATACATATAAAATGAATAAATAAAAGTAACAAATGTATCATTAACTTGTCACACTTTTAAACTTCAAAGATGTTGAAAAGCAGTGATTTATGTGTGTATACATTCACATAATTTGAAGCAAAAATTTTGTAACCAATCTATTAGAATTCCTTTCAATCACTTTAGATAATATGAAATAAAATTATGTCTTTATAACATTCAGAAGAATTTTATAAAACAGTGTTCTAGATTTTTACTTATGCTTGTAAAATAATTTACAGATACTAAAATTATTTTAACCAAAACAGAAAGATGTTCACAAAATTAATCAAACCTAAATAATTCTGAAAAAAAGGAAATCCAACAATGATTTTAAAATATGAAGATAAATAATAATGTAATAATAAAATAAAATTAAAAATTAAAATTAAAAAATTAAAAATAATATAAAAGATAGGATTCATGAAAAATTCAGGATATCAACAGCAAGTTTTAGTATAGGTTATAAGTACACATGATATACATGTCAATAAACATTACACAGAATAGATACTTATAACAATGAAAAATTTCTTTTAACTGGGAAATTTTTTGAACAAAAAAGAAATTATCCCTGAAAAATGTTTTCAGAAGGTAAAGTTTGAAACCATAATAAAATTCACCTAATAAAAAAACAAAAAAACCACCAACATTTTAAATAAAAAACCCAGACATAAATAATTACCAATTTTCTCACATATTTGAAGTTAGCCCCACTTCAGATCTAAATAAAATGTTAATACAGTCTTTGCTTGACTTGACCAAGTTTCTTTTATTTAAAAAAAAAAAATTAAAACCATTTTTGATTATTTATTCATTTTGTTTTGTGTTTTATGTTGTTGTTTTTATCCGTCTCAGCCTTAGTCATATCTTTATGTAACAATGAGCTGTACAAGACAATTTTTTTTTTGTTCCTTGACAAGAAACATAAGTCATTTAGAATTTGGTTTAGCTGACAGTGTGACTGCGAGGTTTACCTCGTCCAAATCCTCCATAGAATCCTTGAGATCCATCCGGTCCCCGTGGCAACCGGACAACACCTTCCATGTCCAACATTTTGGGAGCTCCTAACACATTCCTTCTGGCAAGGTGAGGACTTCCAGATGGACTTTTTTCTTTCATTTCTTGTGCTGCTTTCATCCGACGCTGCACCCAGGGGCTGGAGGGAGTGCTATCTCCACCCCCACCTGAAGAATCCAGCTGTTTTCTTGTTACTTCTGGACTGCTCCTGGGGCTGAGTCGGGAGTCGACATACTCTGCAAGGGGTGATTTGCCATGACTGCCCTTGTTCCGCCGCTGGCTTCTTGGACTTGACTTTGGTGTGGTGCGAGGAGAAGATCTTGGGGATGGGGTAGGGCTGAGATGATTTGGGTCAAACTCTTTTGCTTTTGGGTTCAGCGTTGACACAATGACAACATGCTCGGCCTCTGAACCACTACTACTACAACATGAGGAATCACCCACAAGTTCATCAATTCGTGACTTTTTCTTCCTTCCAGCACGCTTTCTCTTTTTCTTGTCACCTTTTTCTTCATCATCTGGGGAAACATCATCCTTTTTTTCATTTGATGTCTTTTTTTCCTTCTTTTTGGGAGTGGCTAGAGCCATGACTCTCAGCCCATTTCTCCAGTCTTCACTGTTCGTCATATCACAAGCAGCTTTTGCATATTCATATTTCTCAAACTCTACTACAGCACAAACTGTCGTTCCTATTTCAGGGTGTCGCGTGCAATGTTTTTTAACATCAGGTGGTAAAGATTTTCCTGGTCGCAATATCCTAATAAGAGCTATATCACCGCATTTTGAGAATATATCGGCCACTGTTTCAATGCTGGGGTTTTCTGTTGGCAGGTTTACGGCTACTACACTCCGCGATGGCGTGGTTTCGTCAAATTCCGGTAAGGGGTCTTTCCGACATACCTTCGTTCCTTCTTCGTTCACACTCAAACGTTCTGACAGGCGCAAACTGTATGCGACAACACGATAGTCTTTTGTCATGGATTTTAACTTTTTGAAAGAGGTTATAAGTTTCAAGCTGACATATCCGAGTTTATTTCTTCTAACGTGTTTCAGTAGGAAAGCATCCTTCAGCAAATTTTCGTCAGAAAAATAGAACTCTACTTGTTTAATAATTTTGTCGCGAAGTTCGTCGTCTGGTGGAACAAAATCCGTATCCGCATTTTCTGTGGTATGTTCATCTCCTTCGGACACGTGACTGCCAAATTCCTCCTCGCTGGTGTACGAAAAGTTACTGTTTGTGTCGTTTTCGTCTTTTAGCTGTTCGACACGAAGTACGGGAGGTTTTAACGTTATTTCTGAGCCCGTCGTACTAACCTCGTGGTCAGCCGAGTTGTCAATATTGACACTATTACCACTTTCTTCGACTGCGAAGACGGTCGTATTTTCGCTCATTTCTGTCCCTGTTTTGTTCCTGGCAATAATATAGAAAAATATATATTACCTGGTAGCGTAAAGGAGACAAAAAGCAGCTGTTTTCAACGCAGCCGAGCCACACCAACTTCGCTCCCAACTCCAGTTTCTTTACGGAAATATTGCGTGTTCCAGCCTCGTTTTCAAATAGTATATTTATAGAAACTCTGACGTCACATTAATCGCTTTTTATATCAGTGAGAGAGTTTCCTAGTAAACATGAAGAAGCTGAAATACAAAATAATTCAATGTTGTTGGAATTTTATTATTTTTTAAAACTGTTTTGTATTATTATTAGTAGTATTATTAAACTGCTGATTTAAAGTTGTTTGTTGACAGTTTAACGATCTACCAGACAACTAGCAATTACATACGATGTTTCGTTATTTAGTAAGTGAACTATATTCTTGTGAAGACAACGTTCGTCATGGTGAACTTTTAATTGTTTCCGTTTAATTTAGATTTTTGTACACTTCGCTGTATAAATCGATGAGTATAATAGTTTCACTGAAACACAGCTATCTACATTAGAAAAGAAATATCCCGTTGAAAATAAAATATATTTTTTGCTAATAATAATTTAAAATAATATCTCACCGAGAGAGAGAGACAGATAGAGAGAGAGAGCTTATCAACCCTGTAGTTACATTAGTAAGTGCATTATAAAACATAAGCATATTCCTAATATTATTTCATTCCTGTATTAGTATCAATGTCTGCCTTATTCAGCCAGTGTAGCGACATTTTAATTGCCATAATTTTTTTAAATTATAATTCGTTTCCAAGCAACGAAGACATATTTCGTGAATTTCTACAATGGTGTTTATTAGCCCGCATTTATGACGCACGAAAAGTTATTTCTAAACCCAAACATCTGTATATACAACACAGAGAAATATAGACAAAAACATTCTGCTCACACACAAACATACATACACACATACTGATTAAAAATAATATAATTTATAATGACTTGGGTATTGCACGAAAGATAGTTAAAATTATCAAATAAAATTATTTATTATAACACGCCAGTCATCATAATATTTAAAACGTCAGTGTTATTATTCAGAATATGAAATGTAAATACATATTCTCCATTATTAAAAGTAAGAGTAGTAGCTATATTTATTTATTTATTTACTTATAACTGTATAATAAGACATTATTAATTATGTTTTTAAGATTAAATTTAAAATATTAAGCTATTAATTAATTAGTTAAGTCACGAATAGATAACACCTTTTCTTAATTCGACTGCTTTTGGTTTCTGAATTTACCATAACTACGGGCCAACATGTGACGAAGGCGGAATTTGTTTCGTACAAAACCGGAAACAAATAGGTGCTTGGATGGTAACCGACGTACTCTGTTAATTATATTATAATCATGCCTCTTGTTGTAAAAGATGTCACCTGGGATCAGAATGAAACAACAGTTTTTATAACAGTTCCCCTGAAAGGTGTAAAATCCAACAAAGTAGATATATTTTCTTCCGAAGAATATTTAAAAGTAAGAAATATTAAATTAATATGATCGTACTATGTATTATCGCTATTCCTTTAATTTAAATTCATTTCACTTTTGGAAACACTTTCCTGTTTAGTATCTGATATCTTAATAAATTACCGATGAATAGACAAGTTTTCATTTATAAATATTTCAAATACATACATATGTATGTATGTATGTATGTGTGTGTGTGTGTGTGTGTGTAATTTTATTTTTATTTTTATTTATATATTTTTATATATATAGTTCTTTTTTATTTGTGTTATAGGTAAGCTATCCTCCTTACATATTTGAATGTCTGCTTGAGGCTCCTGTGGATGATGAGTCCAGCACGGCTCAGGTGGGAAATGGTGCTGTTGTTTTTAAACTCAAAAAGAAAAATGCTGAGTTGTGGTCAGCTTTACAGTCTGAAAAAGCTGGTGTGTTTTAAAATATTTTATTAATCAAACACTTAGATTTGTATATACTGTGTAAATATTTTGGTTTTGCTGTTATTGCCAATATAATAATAATAATAATAATAATAATAATAATAATAATAATAATAATAATAATAATAATAATAATAATAATAATAATAATAATAATATTATTATTATTATTATTATTATTATTATTATTATTATTATTATTATTATTCTATTTTCTGAACAATTAAAATTTATTTGTAAACATGAAATTGAAAATTTTGATAGTGTTAATACCATTTACATGTAGAGTAAGATAGATACTTATTTATTTGAAGTACATGATACACTGACAGTGAAATAGAAAGTACAGTTTGAATGATAATTGATAATTATTATATGTAAAATGCTGAGTTGTGGTCAGAATAATTGAAATTCAGCATATTGTTATACATTTTTCTTGTAAATTAGTTATGTTAACTGACTTAATTAATAAAGCAGCTGATAAAGAGATCATGCGACAGAAGAGGCAGGAAGCAGTGGAACTTGCACAAACAAGGGCAGAAAAGGCAAAGGAAAAAAAAGCTGAGCTGAAACGAGAACAAGAAAAATACACAATTAATGAAATTATGAAGGTCATTTTTTACTTATGGACAAATTTTTTATTTGAACAAACAAAAGAAACATTAGAAATGAAAATGAAAATTATTTTTTGTATTGAAACAAAATAATTCATAATTTAATTTTTTTTTATAGCACTTTTTCTGTTCATTAATTTATAGTACTGAAAATTTGTTTGAAATTATTTGTTATCAAGAAAAAAGTTTCAAAACTGTCTATAATTTTATTTTATTTATTTGTAAAATTGACAACCAAAATATTATTAAGACAATAATTTCTCACATTAAAAAATAAATTCACACACACACACACACACACACACACACACACACACATACACATACATTAGCCATCATCATAATAACTGATAAATATACAACTATTTATTTTTCAGATGGAGGCAGAAGAAAGGCAAAGAATTGAAGATTTGAAGGAATCAGAGCGAAGAAAAGCAACTGAAGATTTAGAAAAATGGAAAGAAGAACAAAGGCTTCAAGCAGAAAAGGTGAAGAGCTGAGGAGGGGAGGCAATTCTGCTAATGATAATTGACCATTTCTATTTTGTCTAGTACTGAGAAGAAAAGACTGACTCAGATAGTTATTTAAAACTCGTGAAATGTTGCATTTTAATTCTTGTTTGCACTGATTTTACTGATATTTTGTCACTATTAGTTATTCTGATGCAGATATAAAAATTGTTGTTTTAGAAAAGGATAAGTTCCAGTTGTCTCATCAGATTAAGTGCTTCTTTTTTTCTCCTTATCATCTATTCAGTACAGTTCATCCAAGTTTTTTCTCATTTTCAAAAGTCATTATTACACAGATAAAACACTGAAGGAAATAACACCATGATAAATTTTTAACAACAGATAAAGCTGGAGCAAAAATGTGAACATAAAAATAAACAAAACTTACTCAAGAGTAAAGAAGTTTGGTATTTGTTTCATACATAGATAGGTTTCATTTGTTACTTATAAAAATTATTAAGAAATTTCATTTACACATTTTGAACGCAAACACGTGGACATGGACATATGATATGAAAAGGAAAAACTGGTTGATATGACCAACCAAAGTGACATAGACATATTTATTTGATTACTTTATGTTGTATACTAAAACAACAAATCATAGTTAAAATATTCAGTAAAATCTGTGATGTCAAGACCTGAATGTATGATTCATTTTGCCAAAATTTATTATAATTCAGGTAGCCTGTTTGGAGGATTCTTTTGAAATCACTTTGATACCCAGATTAAAACATTAATTATTCCTCAAACACAGAAAGTAAAATACAGCATACAATACTGAAAATATATAATTCAAAACAGAACCAGTTATGACCAGTTTTATTATCTTCAGAAAAGTTTAAATGTTAGTTTATTTCTTTTTTCTTTTTTTCTTTAGGAGAAGGAAAGACTCCTTAAAGAGAAACAAATGGCAGAAGAATCAATCCAAGCTGAACAGAAAGCTTTAATACAGAGAAGAAAGCGAAGTAACTTTTAATGTAGTATCTACGTAAAACAAATTTACTGATGTCAGAATAACAAGAATATCTGAAAAAGTTAAAAAACTTAGATTTAATAAAAAAAAAAATATTTTGAAATATCAAACATTATCAAATTGGTAAACATAAACAAAAATGTATAGGCAAAAAGTAATATGAGAACATTGCAGGTGGAAAGGCAGAATTTTGGTTACCTATTTATTTCGACACTAAATGTTTTTTAATGTTTTACACTAAACTTTATAGGTCTAATAACATGAAAAAAAACAGTTTTTCACTTTCAATTTCAAAATATTATATCTGACTTACTTTTCTTCAGGTAAAAAGAAGAGTATTTTTGATGATGTAGCTGAAGGAACGTCTACAAGAGAATCGGGTAGAATTGAGGTGAAATTCACCCCCCGTGTGTTCCCAACCCCTGTGAGAGAGTCACAGACTCAGATGGAGGAAGAGGTACTGAATCATCAAGTGCAATTATTACAATACATAACTGACTGTGGGGAAAAAAGGAGATATTTAATTAGGAAAAACTCATCAAAAAGACTTTACCACCATTTTTTTTTTTTCTATGTCTTGGTAATTCTGAAAGAGAAACTATAGATTAAGATTCATTTTTGGCTCGCAAATTCCACAACAAATAAATCCTTAATAATCTTGTGTTTGTATATTTAAGTCTGAACACCATACTAATAGATTTATAGGTTTAGAAAATTATTATTGATGTTGCAGTGGTTGAAGAAACAAGCAGACGCATCAAAGGCCATTGAATTAGCTGATAAAGATCTGTCAGAAGAAGAAAAGAATCCTTTGTGGTTGAGAGATAAAGGGAAGTAAGTGGATTCAGATTTAATTTAATTTTTAACTCTGATTGTTTCAGGGATGGTCGTTTTTGGGGGAGGGTTGTTGTTGTTTTTGGGGTTTTTTTTAGGTGGGTTGGTGAGATTTTTAAATGTTTTCACTTTATTTTTTTCTTAAGAGTAATTTATATGTCAGAATTTAGGAAAGTATTTGGTAACATTAGCTTTAGTATCATTTAAAGATAACAAAATAAAAGTAATTTGGTGGTATGAATTAAAATTCTAAAATAATATATGTTAACTTTTTTTTATTGATTTTAAAATGTCTGTTATTATACATGTATTTGTAGTTGGTTTCTTATTATTATTTTTGTTATTGTTATTGTTATTGTTATTATCATTGTTACTGTTATTGTTTTTGCTATTGTTATTATTATTTTTATACAGTATTATGGTTTTTGAAATCTTTTCCAGTTCCTTCTTCCAGGCAGGAGACTACAAGGCAGCAGTTAATGTTTATTCTCATGCCATTCGTCTCAACAGTAAAATGCCAGCGTATCCTTCCACAAGTTGATTATATAAATACAAATATCTGTCCTTTATTAATAATTTTAAACACGCTCTTTCAGTCTTTGATAAAGGTCTTTAGCAAATACTAACATCTATTAAAAAAAATTAAAATATAAAATTATGTAGAGTAATTTATTATATAATCTCTGTGTGTGTGTGTGTGTTTTAAACTAATCTGTTACATTTCATAAAGAATGTTATTCATATGCATTTAAGGTAAAAAAAAATGTCTCTAGTAACTAATTATAAGAGCTGAAGTATTCTTGAAATCATTATTTTATTCTCAGTGAAAATTAAAAGTGTACATTTTAGCATGTGGCTGAATTCATTACAGACAGACTAATAAATGGATGCATTACTAAGTTTGTTTTAACTGAGAATCAGCTTATTACAAATGCATTCACTGTAGAGTTTCCCATTTGAGCAACTTTTATTTTTATTATTTTTATTTTTTTTCTTTTTTTTTTTTTTTTTTTAAAAATAACATCCTTAACTAAAACAGTTTATATTCAAACAGAAGTGCCTGTCATCTGAAACTAAGAAACTTTTTCAAATGCATTGACGACTGCTCAAAAGTAAATTTTAAAACATCTTTTTCTTTTATTTTTCTTTAATTTTTGGGGAGTTGTTTTTGTTGTTTTGTTTGGATAGTAACCAAGAATTATTATATTATTTGCTTATAAAACATTATTCTGACGAAATATGTGACTAATTTCAGTTTGTTTACTATTTTTTTTGTTTCTAATTTTATTAAATTACAAAAAATATTTTTTTTTTAATTTTAAACATATTAAATTTTACAAAAAAAAAAAAAAATATTTTTGTATTAAAAGTTGATAAACATAATTACAGTTTTTAGAACTAAACACAGTCATTGACAAAATGAAATTTCTGAATTTCTTTTCCTCAGAGATGCTTGAGAGATTTTTGATTTATGTTTCAGGCACTAGATCTTCTGACACCCCCAGTGCCACAGAATGCCAAAAGCCGCTGTAAAGCTTTTGTGAGAAGAGGGACAGCTTTTTGTGAACTGGAAATGTATATTGAAGGTGAACAATACATTTATTCTTTCATGATATAAATGAATGAAAAAAAAATAATGATAACAGTATTTTTAAAATTTGTACTGATGGAACAATTTTTATATCATTTTTATTAATATCTGCATGAAATGCATATTTCTTTTATTTATTTTTGTTTATGATTTTTAAAAAATAGGTCTTATATTTAACTTTGCATTATTTTGAATCTGCGCAGTTATCACAACTGTTTATTTATTTGTGTTCATTTGTCAGGACTTCAGGACTATGAAGCTGCTTTGAAACTTGAACCCGACAGTGAACAACTGAAAGCTGATGCAGACAGAATTCGTCAGATTATTCAAGGAAGCAGAGAAAGTTAATAAAAACCATCCTGATCTGAAACAATAAACCTAAAAATAAAACAAAAATTTCAACATGTAACAAAATGGCAGCAAAACTAAATGAATACAATTAATCAAAACCAAACAAGACAAATAAAAATATTTTTTGAAAATTAGATCTGAGTAAGCAGAGAAATGTTATTTTTGTGAGTGACTGCTGTCAGAACTTTGAAGTTGATTGAACTTTCTGAAGTTATTAATAGTTTTGAACAGTGACAGATTTTTTAATAAATAAATTGAACATCAGTAATCTTTTAAGATATATTTTTTATTCTTAACTGGAATTTGGGATAAAATAGATTCTGATTGTAAGTCATACAAAAATCAATGAAACTCGCAATAAAATAGTGCAATATCATCACAGTGTCCTCACTTACATTCAATCATTTGTTCATCACAGGCATGTCTAAAGAAATAATACATGGGAATGTGATTCCTTAAAACCAGTCTTTAAAAATAATCATCATACTGTGTTTCTGTTAGAAACCATAACAGAATTAAAACCTGTCCTGTACTAGGCAGATACTCCAAGTGTAAATTTATTATATCCTGTTCTGTATGATATAATTTTTAATAATATTTATTTATCTGTAATTGTTTGGTTTGTTTGTTTTTTGTTTTTTTTTGGTTTTTGTTTTTTTTTTTTTTTTTGTTTTTTTTTTTATATAAATTTGTGAACTAATTGAAAATAATTTCTTTTATTTGTATATAAGAACAAAAATATAATCATATCTCTTGTTTTAATTTTCGAGTTCTGTTTTCATTCATTTTACATCTATAAAATACAGACAGTTGGGTTAGTACGTATTTTATGCCAAACTATATTTTGTATCATATATGTTTTGTAAGAAAATTTAAGAAATGTGTTTTAATAATCATAAAAATTAAAATAAACAAATTTCATTGCTGAGTTTTTTGTTGTTATATTTTGTTGGTTTTTCTGTTTTCATGTTTGTTTTTGATAACCTATTTTCGTTTGTTTTACAAAAACAGGAAAAGGAAATTAAAAGGGACATTCATAATTATGAACTCAGTATGTTAAATTTTGGTCACTGAAGAATTATAAAATCGTTTGTTGTACTCTGTGTATCCATGCATATAGATGATATACATAAACACACACACACACACACACACACACACACACACACACACACACACATTCCCATTTATCTCAATAATAGACCCACTAGGCCTTTGAAAATCAAGTAAATTTTGAAATGTTTTCTATAAAAAATTATATTTCAAATGAAATTAATTAAACGTACAATAGATTTTTTTTTTTTTTTTTTTTTTTTTTTTTAAATAATAATAAGGTAATAATGGTAAATGTAGTGTTTCAATTTATTACATTGGTGACAAAAATAAAGATAAAGAAAATAGCATTTGACATGTCCTTGACCTTTAAGTTACTTCTTTGGTGTGATGTTATTTTTCATTAAAATGGTGGCTTTTGCTTCGCTAAGAAAAGTTGAAAACAGTTTTTAAAGTCAGGTATATTTTACAATATTATTTAGTATTATAAGTAGTGTATATGGTAATGTTTATTCTCATAAAAATCGGACTGAAGTGATTATTTATATCATCATGATTATACAAACGTTACGGTAACCATAAACGAGGTTACTCATTTTGGTGATATTGATAATGATGATGATGATACATTCTTGCTCGGATTACTGACTAATGTTCTAAATTCTAAATTAAAGTAAACATTTTATGCTTGTATTGAAACTGTTTTTTATTATTATTATTTCGTTCTTAGTTTCGTAATTTCAATATCCGATTCTGAGATTGAGATTGTAGAATAGATACAAATATATTTGTACTTTTTTGTAGAACAATAAGAAAACATAAATAAAATTATAGTATTATAATATAATGAATATTATTATACTACACGCATTTATATTTTAAGGTCAGAATATATAATGTAGGTAATGTTGCAGTTTGGATGTCAGCAGACGTTTTTCTGAATGTTTTTCTGCAGTTTAAATTTGTTTCCTTCTGTTGCTAGTGGAAGTATTATAGAATAAATGATGTTTAAAATAGGTCACATGAATATGTTTATGTCCTGTATGGCAAGTAAGACAGTTTTTTCTACTCATATATAGGGCTGTCCACGTTTATAGTTTTCTGCAAACCAATGAAAAAGTAATCAAGTCTTAGTCCATGAATTTGTACTAATGTTTTTACTTTGGGGTTAATTTTGTTTCTGCTTCTCTAATGATGGCTATATTTTTGGTTCCAATTTGATTGAGGTTGTGATTATATTATAAATATATTTCTTCAATGGTTTAATGTTGTTAAATATTAGGCAGTTAAAAACAAGGAACATTTTCAGTTACACTAACTGAAATATTGTTTATTATTTTAGAATTCCTGTGGCCTGGTGATGGAAGGTGAAGCAGGCAAGGAGGACACAGTTAAAAATCAGCCATGTTTGAATCAAAACAACATGAACCAGTCGAATGTCCCTCACACCATGACACGACACAGCTATCCTCAAGCTGCCTCAAGCAGCCTGATGACACAGGCATTGTCAGGCGGAGGCAGTCTGTCTGCCTCACCCACACAGTCAAATGTTGCAAACCAAGATGGGGTAAATAATCCGTTGTCAGGTCTGACATCCAATATATTATTCAGTAATGTTGGCAATATTGCTACAAAGATGAAGGCCTCAAATTCTCTGATGGCAACAGGAAATCCTTTTGAATCAGCAGCAGGTTCTCAGACAGCTAGTGCTCCAGGTTCAATCACAAGTTCTGTCTCTACCCAGCCCCAAAACCAGGCAAATATTCCATACAACTGGCAAGCATCAAAAGTTTCTGTCAAGGACAGACTAGCCTTTCTCTTTAATACAGACATTATGGCTGACATTAATTTTCTAGTTGGCAAGCCACCCAACACGCAGAATATTCCAGCCCACAAGTTTGTGTTATCTGTCGGTAGTGCAGTATTTGATGCCTTGTTCAATGGTGGGATGGCAACCACAGAAACAGTTATAGAAATACCAGACGTTGAACCAGCAGCGTTCCTTGCCCTTCTCCGATTCTTGTACTCTGACGAAGTGCAGATTGGTCCAGAGACAGTGATGACAACATTATACACTGCTAAGAAGTATGCAGTGCCTGCGCTGGAGCGAGCCTGTGTGGAGTTTTTAAAGAGAAATCTCAGCAGTGACAATGCTTTCATGCTTCTCACACAGGCACGGTTATTCGATGAGCCGCAGCTGGCTGCTCTGTGCCTGGACTCGATTGACAAGAACACAACCGAGGCACTGGCTGCTGATGGTTTTACAGACATTGATAATGAAACTCTGTGTGTGGTTTTGGAACGCGACACATTAGGAATCCGAGAATGTAAACTCTTCTCATCCGTGTGCAGATGGGCTGAATCCGAATGTGGCAGGAGGAATCTCCCAGTGACACCTGAAAATCAGAGAACTGTTTTAGGAAGATCTCTAAGACTTATCCGGTTTCCACTGATGACAGTGGAAGAATTTGCTGTGGGTGCTGCCCAGAGTGGTATTTTAGAAGACCGGGAAGTTGTAGAATTGTTTCTGTACTTCACAGTGAATCCTAAGCCACCAATAAGTTTTCTTGACGTGCCTCGGTGCTGTCTCACTGGGAAGGAACAGGTTGTTTCGCGATTCTGTCATATTGAAAGTCGATGGGGATACAGTGGAACCAGTGATCGAATCAGGTTAGTTAATTGATTATAAAGACAGAGTACTGTGAGGAGGTGTATTTGTTTGTACATAATACAAATTACAGTTAATCAGGACTACTTTTAATCACCTATCTGAACACTGCTGCTCAGAGCATTTGTGTCTTTGTGGTTTATAGACCAGTTCTGTAGCATTCAAATTATAATTTTACTCTACCTACTTATTATTTATTTGTAAAGTAATTAGTAATTTTAATTGCATTCATAACTGCATAGAAACAGATTTAATTTTAATTAGGTAACATGGATAGCACAGCAAGAAAAACAGTGAAAACATGAAGTCTCTGTTGGGGATTTGCTAAATGTGTACATGGTAATAATTTAATATACACACATACGTACATACATACATATCATTTATTGTTACAGATTTGACAAGAATATTTGTTTTGTGACTGCTTATTTCATTATTTATTTTTAGTAGAACTGTGTCTTTTAATAATTTTCCAAGAAAACTCTAGAAGACTTTTCTCTTTAAAGAAGGCTTTCTGGTAAAATTATAAAAAGTTTTACAGCTCTTTGATTGTAATATTATGTATATCCTTGTTTCTGTTTCCAGATTCATGGTAAACAGAAGAATTTTCGTTGTTGGTTTCGGCTTGTATGGCAGTATTCATGGACCTACAGAATATTCTGTTAACATTCAGGTTAATATTTAATTTTTAGTTTTAAACCCCCAGGTGTGTGGGAGTGTGTTTGTGTGCAAGTCTGTAATAACAAACTTCATTTAGATTCTAATAGCAGTTTGTTAATTTCATGATTTCTTTCAAAAACACAAACAAACCAAAAATGAAATCTAAATATATTTGCTTCAGAGTAGTAATAATAACAAGAAAGAAAAATTGGAAGAATTTGGGAAAAGGGATGCTGGAATTGTTGGAAATCTGTTCAAAGCTAAACTGATTTATTTGAAGAGTTCTTGATGATTCAAAACAGTATTCAGAACTGAACAACTATTAGAAACATGGCTACTGAAATAATGCAGTGTTTTAGAATGACATGGCAATTTGCAGTGCAGTACTGAACAGAATGTTACATGCAGATTTTATATATTGTTTATTTTCCATCAGTGAGTAGGACATTTTATAGTTAAATCGTTCATAATTATGTAGAAATGTTTTCAAAAACACTGACTATACTGAAATAAATTTAAAAAAAACAAACCTGTTATCACTATGATATCAGTTTACAGAATGTTAGAAAAATTAGTTGTGAACATAGAAAATGGCAGTGCTCGAATGTTCTGTAAAAATATTACCTTTTTTTTATCATACATCATATTTATAAATGTGGTACTTCCCCAAAAAACTAAAAACTTGAACTACATAGAATTATAGATACACTTCAAAATTACTATTTTATAGTTTTATTAGAAAAATGTGTTGTTTTTCACAGATAATTCACACTGACACCGGTAAAGTGATGGGAACAAATGACACCTCTTTTCAGTGTGATGGGTCAACATCTACATTTCGAGTGATGTTCAAGGAACCTGTAGAAATAATGCCCAACTCCAGTTACATTGCTTGTTCTACTCTCAAGGTTAGTTCATAACACTAAACACAGACCTGTAACAAGACTTGTTACTCTGTTAACTCTAATTACATTGCTTGTTCTACTCTCAAGGTTACATAACTCAACACAGACCTGTAACAAGACTTGTTACTCTGTTAACTGTAGTTGTATTGGTTGTTTAGTTTGTGCAGATGAATCAGCTGGTTTACCTTACCTAACTCTGATAAACTTTATTTTTAAGAAAGCTTTGAGCATCCTCAGAAGAATTTTCAGAATCTTAAAACTTTTAATTCTGTTTATATGCATACACTGCAAAACATGAAATTATTGTTATTAAAAACAGAAAATATTATTTGTATTGACATAAACAATGATAAAGATCACAAATAATTCTGTATGTCCAATGATTCTTTGTTATTTATGTGGTATTTAGAACAGATACTTACAGTTTAGGTAAAATAGAGCCTTTAACCAGACATTCATAAAGATGGACGAATGCCAATGACATGGAATCAGTTAATCCACCCAAAAATGTCCCCTATCCCCAGTGCATGTTTATAGTATGTGGGTACTTCTAAAAAACTGTTGTATTTGTTTTCATTATTTTATTAATTTATTTATTTTTGTTGTTACTGTTATTTTATTTTATTTTATTTTTTATTTTTTTGTAGGGTCCTGATTCATATTATGGATCAAAGGGCTTGCGAAAAGTAACACACGAATCTGTGTCCAGCGGCAAGGTCACTTTTCAGTTTACATACGCTGCAGGCAACAACAACGGTACATCAGTAGAGGACGGACAAATTCCTGAAATCATTTTCTACACATAAATTGGTATTTTTGTCATGTTTATAGGATAATAGATTTTAAAAAAAGAGATAGTGTCTGACAAAAGAAAATCAGTCATATTTATTTATTATGTTTTAAACTGTTGTTATCTGTATATTAGTTGTTTCGTATTTAAGTGATTTATCTCACAGAATTATAATCAAAATGTAAAACCATAGCAGTTCATCATGATGTCATATTAAAAATTTCTTAGCTTTTCCTTTATATTTTCATTTTCTTTTTTTAATGCCTAACATAAATAACCTTTTTTTTTTAAATATTAATTTATTATTTTCTAAATTATTACAGAATGTATTTTAAGTTTACTATAACTGTTTTGTGGGTTTTTTCTCCTCTATCACTTCAAATAAATAGAAAAAAATCCTTTTAACAGATACACCATTTATACACACTTTTTAATAAACAATCATTAATATTTTGAGAGGTTGGGAATTAAGAATAATATCATATATCAGAATTTTAACGGAGTACCTCTTTGTTTACCAGCAATAACACCAGGATTTAATAGATCAAATTTAGAAGAAAATAAGTAGGACATACAGTACAACGGAAATAAATTAAATATGTTACTACTTCTGTATCCAAAAACATTTTGATTACCTATGACAAAGGATATAGTACAACTCTCTGCTGAAAGTGAAATCATAAAAGATCTTACTTCTGTAAATCCACTTAAAAGATTGGGAAATGGGAGCAGTTTCCAGAAACAAGTATAGTATCCAAAGTATTCTTTTATTGTAATGAAAACTACACCAAAATGTTTTGTAAGATTTATTTTGTTTTGTTTATTCAAATACATATATCAATAATTCTCTTTTTTTTTTTTTTTTTTTTAACCTTGTTATGTTTGAATTAGGCAAGGAAGATAGAAATAATTTATCTAGCAAATTATAAAAAATATTCTGTGCAATGACATATTTGTTTAATAATATGAAATAATCATTGAAATGAAAAATACATTACACATGCTGCCATATATAACTTAAAACACAATGTTACTTTTAATAGTGTTTAACCTTGCATGTTACAGATTCTGCATGTTATATATAAGTTGCTGTATTTTAAAAAATATTAATGTTTCATACACATTAATTATTAAAAAGAATAAAATAAATTATCATGTGTGGTGGATAATGATTTAGCTAACCATCATTCTCAAATATATTATACTTTGTGTGAAGAAATAGTGAAATTATTATTTTTTTTAATCTGCAGTCTGATAATTTTAACTTGTTAATGAAAAAAGTTAATTTCAATAAAAAATTACATCTATTATTTTATCTTATTAAGCATGATAAATTATTTTTCTGTACTAATATTTTGGTAAGAGTGGCCTGTTTGTTATTTGTTTGAGAGATATTAAAAACTTATTACTTTAAAAAGGCTTTAAAAGTAAAACAATCAAATTTCTTGTGAATTTTATTACCAGATGAAAACAGCATAATATTGTTAAACATGTAGCATTTATTTTAAAATTAAAACAAGAGTTCCACTCTGACCTATGTAGAGTTGTTGCACATGGTAAAGCAACATATATTTATTTCTTTGACTTTGAACCTCTGAGTTAGACAATTACGGACATTTGTGTGTGGAAAATGTATTAAATGGAAATGTGTTATATTTTCTTATTTAGAAAATGTGTTAATAAAAATGAATTTATGTCTAGAAATATAATGTTAATGGAAATATGAAGTGCATTTTGTGGTTTCTAAATGTAAGAAAGGAATATGTTTATTTAGTTTTTGGTAAAAATGTACAAAATAGAAATGTTCAGAATGTATTTTGAGACAAATTTCTTTTGAAAAATTCCCTGTGTATGATTACTGTAAACATTTGGAAAAAATTAATGAATTTCTTTATTCCTTACATTTGTGTATATATTTTTCTCAAATTAGTAGGTAATCTATATGAAATAGACATTTTGTAATTTCTGAATTATAAATGTTTCTGATCAAGTTAGAATTGAATTTGTGTAATTATGCCTCCTTTCAGCTTTTTTCCATACCAAAAAAATGTGTTATCGTTATTCCGATTGTGTGTCAGAACTTCCAGTTTTGTAGTAATAATACTAATAATTACAAATATATTAATGTTGTTATTAACTAGTTGTTATAAAAATGTATTTATACATGATAAAAAGGTGTAACTCTTAAAATTTAACTTGTAAATAATTATATTCTTTTTCAACAATTTTGTTTATAAATCAAAACCTTTTTTCTTTTTTCCTTTTCAGTGTAATATTATTATTAGTAGTAGTTGTAGTAGTAGTAGTAGTATTTATTATTATGTTTGTATGTATGTACATATTATAGTTTTGTTATGTGAGGAGAAAATAACCACAGTATGCTAGTCGTATAAAAGTATTTCAGTTGTGATACTACGGGTATATATATTTGTTGATTATACATGTCCAGTGTAAAAACATAAAGTATTTAACAGTTACTGATGTCTTTCAGAATGTTTTTGTAGTTAATTATGTATTATATGCCTGTCATTTCTTCTTTCATTTCGGTTCTTTTTATCTTCCTCACCCATTCTCCACAATGTTGAATTATTGTTAACTTACCATTAAATCAGAACTTATTTGTTCACGATTTCTTTTTTAAAATTTATTTACTTATTATTATCATTATTATTATTATTATTATTATTATTATTATTATTCCTTTCTTACCTTTTTTTTATTTTGTGTTATATTGATATTCATAAAAAAAATTCCTTATTTTCTTTAATTATTTATTTTATGTTGTTATTTTATTTTTGTTTATTTTAAAAGCTGTCTCGACCTGTAGAATTAAATAATAAACGCGCTTGATACAATCATGTGATTCAAACATGCAATAGATTCAGACATTACCAGTGTACAGAAAAAGAAAAACACAAAATGTGTGCATATGGTGATACGAATAAATAGTCTAATAAAATTCTGTATACTTCCAAATTATCATTTTGGCTTACCTATCATCACTCATAACAGTGTGCGCTAGTCAAATAGTACTGTTAATAGATTTTTGAATGCGGCCATTTTCCCCCTTTACAGGTGAAATCGTTACGTCATAGCGTATGTGGGCGAAGTGACAGCTGTATTTTTCTAGTGCATGAGGAAGTTTTAGAAGAAAATAAATCTTTCCCAATACGTAATGATGTCATGGCAGCGCCCAGATGTTGTAAATTGTAATCTTTTGTTGTTAGTTATTAATTATGAGGATTGGCAACAGAAAACAAAACAGTCTGGAATAATGCAGAATGTATTTAGATAATATTTTTCCTGTCTACACCAATGGCTGTATTATTTTTGAAGGTAACTTATTTGGATTGCTAAATATACTAATAAATGTTAGTTACATTTTGTTTTGTTTGTTATTTTGATTTTAGTTTATATATTCGTAACAGATCGAATGTTTAGTATCTCAGTAAAGTTACATTTTATATGAATGTGTGTGTATTTCTTTTCCCCATATTTGTATATTTAATTTAGTAGTAGTAGTAGTAGTATACAGCACTGGCCTGTAACAGTACTGCTACATCTTTTGCGATTAGCTGTGAGGGATCTTTTATAAGCAGCATCCCATAGAAAGGACAGTACACAGTGCAGCCTTTACTTATCAGCTGCAGTGTTTGAAAACAAAATATTCAACATGGAACACTATTATATTGGCGTACTGCCAGCCTTTCCTTTGGCAGTAATGGGTTCGTGGATTCGCAGTAACTTAACCTGCGATATGGTACAAATAATAATAATAATAATAATAATAATAATAATAATAATAATAGTCATTGTCAGTTCAGTGTCCCAATATAACGTACTTGCACACACTTATAAACAGAGCTGGGCTCTTCGACACTAGAATATCCTTAAATGAAGATGAGAACATTTTCTCTAGCCTGTATCAAATACGGAATCACTGTTGGACCATTGTAAGTACGATTACGCTTGTTTCTGTTATGTGAACAAACACAGCGATGTTTCTAAGAAGCCCGTAAAGCTTTGACATTTGAAACTAACAGAGAAAACTTGACGGTAATCATCGGTTTGTTATTTCAAAGGTTAGAAGGCGTAACGCAAAAGCCCATCGAAGGTCATCTTCCATGTGTTTATTAATAGGACTGGATTTTCTTATTATTTATATTTTTAAAAAATGCTTTAAACAATTTATTATTATTATTATTATTATTATTATTATTATTATTATTATTATTATTATTTTAGCTATAAAACAGAATGACTGAATAAAAATAATCAAACTCACAGTAAACAAAATGTGTTTGGTCGGTTTGGTCAGATATTAGTTGCGCAAAACGGTATTCTGACTAACGTGTAAATAATCTTTACTGCTAGAATAAGGGTTGACACCGGCATGGATTGCTTTTCTGATACATTATAATTATTCTAGTTAACTGATAAAATAGTCATAATAAAAAAGAAAATAGCTTTAAGTCTGAATAAAACCAATACGTAATAAAACTAACATTTTCTTTTGACTGACACGGCTCTGTATTCACAGCAGTCAATAGCTGAAAATAGTGAGGTGAGCTGGGAAATAATTTCAGTCACGCAAATGCAAAATTAGGTTTGTCGATTTTCTGTCATATAAATAGACTAAAATTATTTGAAATTAGGGATTATTAAATGTGTTTGTGTATGTTATGTGTGTGTTAATAAGTGTATGGATTGTTCGAAATAAATGTGATCGGTTTTCAAACCTGTTACGTTTTGCATACTAAGCATGATTAATGCTGTTGGTCACAAACTTGAATACTGGTGAGTCTCGAATGATTATCAATAAAACAGTACTATGCAGGAATATCTTCAAGATTTTTTTTTAAATTTATTATCAGTCAAGATATCTATTTCCAAACAACGAATTCTCGCCTTTATTATTATAAACTTCGAATTGGTCAACAATAACTTCCGTCCACCATAATAGATATTCATAAAAATGATTTTAAGTTTTAAAATTCATAACAATTCGATAAAACAGATAAATAATTAAATTAAATATTCTTTTACACATAGCTTTATACAGCATAACTATAGTAAACGGCGCGGTCAGTGAATTCCAGCTTGTTAAAGTCACGAGATTTTTAATTAAGCTACCCATTGACTTCAAAGATTATTCAGTGGTACCTTGACTTTCGAGTTTAATTCGTTCCGTTACCGAGCTCGTAATTCAATTTGTTCGTATATCAAATCAATTTTCCCAATTGAACTTACTTGAAATACCATTAACCCGTCCCAGGACCCCCTAAAACCACCCCATTTCTTTGTAACATGTTTTTAAATAAGAAAAATGTATTTATAAATGACAAATAAAAATGACAAATGTAAGAAAAAAAAAGAGAATGTAAAAAAATAAATTGGTTTTGTAAAGTGTATTTATCTTGGAGATTAGACAAATTATTTTAACGTCTTTGGCTGGAGTTACAGCCTTCATCGACTCCTGTTTCAGTATGGTACATATCGTAGAAATACCTTGAACTGTCTAGCCAAGTCGACAACATGCAGACCTGGCTTGTAACTCGGATTTTGGCTCGTAACTCAAAGCAAAATAGCCGGGCGACTGCTCATAACTCGAAAAATTCGTAAGTCAAGGTACCACTATATTTATATTATTTTTATTATTATTGTTGTTATTAAATGTTCAATTTTTAAATTGTTTATTTATTCATTTTTCTATCAGTGTTGGTAGAAGAAATATTATTATTATTATTATTATTATCTCCTTCGGTACAAATGTGAGGTACAGTAACTAAGTATATTCAAAATACTGTTATGGGCAATGTTTGAGATCATATCTAATGTACATATCTAGATCATCATTTGGTCCCTCGCACACACTCTGAATGTGTGGTATAAAACCAACAGCCGCCCTCCAGGCTGATATCCATTTAAGACTACAGTCACATTTAATATTGTTGTTGTAGAGGTCGACGTAGAGCAGGCTGTACGCATACTGAAGAGCTCTGGGAACTGTTCCTATATCACAGTCGTTCATATGTAAAGTTTCTAGCGATGTTGTCCCACGAAACGCCATTCTCGAGATATTTCTGAGCGGATTCCCTGAGAGGGAGAGATCTTTAAGTGACTGCATATTTGGGAAACTGTCGTCATAGAGTTCATTTATCTTATTGTAAGAGAGATCCACAAACTCGAGGTTAGGCGGCGTGCCGAGAGCGGCACTGGGGATATAGTCTAAGGAACATCTGGACAACCAAATCCTAGTCAAATTGTTCATTCCAGAAAATGCCAAGTATTTAATGACGCTGATTAGGTTTCTGTTAAGCACGATCGACTTCAGCGACGTCATCGTACTAAACTGGTGCTGCTCAAGCACGTGCAAATGATTTCCAGTCAGATTCAGCAACTGTAGAATGTTAAGTTTATTGAGAGCCGGCGGAACATGAGTTAAGTAACAATTGTCAAAAAATAAAACCTCCAATGTCGGACCTACGCTGTCGAAAGCATCATGGGCGACGTTAGTGGCTGTAATTTGATTAGATCCTAAATAAAGTTTTTTCAAAGTCTGTAGATCATTAATAGCTGTCGGAACTTCGTGGAGTCCTGTTTTAGTTATGTTTAAAATTTCCAGCGATCCACGTATGCTGCTAAAAGACGATGGCGGGATTACACCAAACGGATTATCTCCCAGATATAATTCTTTTAAATTATTTAATAACTTAACTGTTTCTGGAAAAGATGTAAGGTTACAGTTTTGTAGATTCAGAACTTGTAACCTGGACGCAGACTGGGCAAGCGCGTCAGATGGAAGTGAATGGATGTCATTTCCAGAAAGATCTAATAAGGCCAGGTTTTTCAGAGAACTTATGACACTGGGCCATGAAGTAAGTTTGATGTTACTGGCGTATATCTCTTGAATCGTATACTTCAAATCACCAAGTACATTGTCGTCCAGTGATGTCAGTGACGAGTGATCAACATGCAGCGACTGCAACTTTTTAAGTTTGCCAACAGAAATAGGAAGTGATGTCATGGACGTTCTTGACAAGACCAGGTGTTCCAAAGTGTTTTCCAGACCGAGAAATGCACCGTTATCCATATTTAGTTCTAACGAATTGTAACTGAGGTCGATAGTCGAAACGTTCACGCCTTCAAATGCACGTGCTTGCACGTAAGCAATATTATTGTGCGACAGGTCCAAGGCATAAAACCGTTTTCGAGAAGGGACAAAGGTTGGAACTATAGTCAGACTTCGTCTGTCACAGCGAACTGCAACACCACAGTAACATGTACCAGGGGCCGGGCATGCGTTATCAGATAAAATAAATCTTTTACTGCAGAGACAAACTGTGACACCCACACAGAGAATAGCATATCTTAGCCACATATCTGTAAAATAATAAATAAACACGTAAATCGGTAATACTTTTTATCTATTTACATTCGTTGTAACCAGTACAGAGAGAGAGAGAGAGAGAGAGAGAGAGAGAGAGAGAGAGAGAGAGAGAGAGAGAGAGAGAGAGAGAGAGAATTAAATTTGTGTAATTATTATTATTATCAGACATACAAAACACACACACATCTGTCTACCCGTGGTCAAATTCATGTAACCTTACTAAGCAGCTACGATGTCAAGTCAAATCCAGAAAACGTCTATAATAGTAGTTTCCAAATTGCTTGCTAAGTCTAAGTTGATCGGAGTACCTCTACGTCATCAGCAAGCTAGTAAATCATTTACAAATTATTAAAAAACAGACAACAAACTTATATAGTTGTCTGTATGTGTATGTGTATGTGTTTATAAACACACACATACATATAAACAATTATATTTTAATTTAATCATCAATGGTTCTCTAACCACGGATAATCGAGTCCCATGATGACCTTGGTTATTTTCCAAGCCTTTTTTTTAGCTGTGGTATTAATTCTTTCGCTCTAGTAATTACAGTTTTACGTATTTAAATCAATGATAATAATAAATATATATACTTGGATACATACCTTTATACTTATTTTTGTATTTGTCTTTCAACATGGTGAATAGCAAAATGAAAACGCAATTTTTATTCGAGATCGTCCATGCCACAAGGCTGGGAAGAACAAATGTTTAGTTTACAGATAAGTATACAGTCTTATCAATGACTTTCATATCTAAGGGTGTTTTCTTAGTCGACAAATTTTGTTTAGAATAGTGATTTGATAACTCGTTATGAAACAATGGGAGGTAACTAACAAATAATAAATGAATAAATAAATTAATTAATTAATTAATAATAATAATAATAATAATAATAATAATAATAATAATACCTCAACATAAATTAAGCCTGATTATTAATTTTATTCATATTCGTCAGAAATGTTTCAGTATCTTTGATAGTTAAAAAATGTCATGTAATTATTATTATTATTATTTTGGGGCACATATTCTGGAAAAGGCCATGATGAGAAAAACGCATCATTCAACCACTGATTTCAAAAAGCGCAACGGTCCAACCGGATAAAGAGCAAAAATTCGGTTTAAAACACAAAGAATAATGTTGCTGACTAAAGCAAAACGTTAATTGTTTATTCAGTCCACTAAAAGATATTTCAAATCAAAAGTCAGATTATTTTCTTGGTTTCTTTATCGAAATATCAAAGTTCGCAGATTGTTTATCGATCCCAAACACTGAGAAACAATTCCTTTTAGCTTTCGAAGCTTGGTTGTATCTGATATATACGTGTATAAATGTATATGTATGCGTGTGTGTGTATGTGTGTGTCCGTGTGTGTGTGTGTGTGTGTGTGTGTGTGTGTATAAAATTAACGCCTGCATTAAAATAGAATCGAAACAAACTATTTTTGCAGTAATTAAACATTGGTTCGTTTCAGTATACTTGTTTGTATAATTTATTTGAGCCGCGTTTTGGAACATTGGCTTCCGCACCCAACTGAAAGAGGTGTCCGAGTTTACAACACAAACTGCAGTGATTAGTCTTTTCTTCCGGTTAAAAACGGAATCGATGTTTCTACGAGTCTAACCGAAAATGTACGACGAGAATTACTGAAAAGCGGGAAGAGACGAAGTTACAATTTATGTGATACAACTAATGATGAATGAAAAACGAAAAACGAAAAAACAATTGCATACATCAAAATATTCATTAATATTTTGTTTATGATAAGGCCTAGAACTAAAGCGCAAGATTACCATATTAATATTCGTTATGTACAAAAACAGTATTATAAATATAACATTTTAATAATTCTAGTTAACTATTCGGTATTTCGGATTTTGACATGCACTATCATGACTATGAACGTGGTAATGGTAACACTAACAGAGTAACGTAAATGTGTATATCGCCTAACTTCAGACTAATGGAGTTTGTGTTTGGACTTGACCAATTAAAAAGTGTAAAATTCACAGTAACTATCTGGTCAAGTTACAACTGGAGATGCTCAAGCAGCAAGTATTTATATAAATGTACGTCTACTTGTAATTAGCATTTAACTTGCTGTTTTCTATTGCCATTTGTTGTATTCTTAATAAGTACTTAATAAGTACTGTGACTTAAAGTGAGGACAGTTAATTTATTACTTTAAACAGAACATTTACATCGCTGTATAATTTATATATCTTCATAATTAACTTTATTTAAATCGATTCTTTGGAATGCAGTGAAAAAAAAGACCATTAACTGCATTCAGCATTGTATAAGAAAACTGACTTATAATTTATGTGAATGAAGACAGCAGAAATAAAATGATTTTTGAATAAACCTTTACACACAGCCATAAAATAGAACATATCTCCTGATGCATTAAAAGTAAATAAATGGAAAAGCTTTGATTGCTAAATAGAAGTTACAACTATAATAATTTAGTCAAATAATGAACCTGTGAAAGATAAAATGCTAGTGAATAGTAACATTGTTTTTCTGGCATTCCTGTATTTTGTACAAGGTTTACCATATGGGCTCCAGAACCGTTTCCTACCCATCTATTTTAGACTGCATGGCATGTCGCTGTCTGTTGTTAGTTACTTTAGGATATTGTATCTGCCATGGATGCTCAAAGCATTATCAGCACCACTGATTGACTGCTATGGTACCAAAAAGCTATGGTTAATCTGGAGCATGCTGGGATTAGCAGGAATGTGTTTGATTGGTTCATTTTCAGGACCAGATGATCTTGCAAAACTGATTGTTGTTTTATTTTTGTTTAATGTTCTAACTTCAACCCAGGATATTGCTGTTGATGCTCTTGCTGTTCAGATTCTTTCATCTGCTCATCTCTCCCATGGAAACATTGCTCAGGTGGTTGCCTACAAGCTGGGTGCCCTGTGTGGAGGAGGACTTTTAACCTGGCTTAGCGGTTACTTCACATGGTCGGCTTTGTTTCAGATCCTAGCTGTCACTTACTTGACTGCTGTTGCCACTACTGTTGTTTTTGTGCCATCTCAACCCAGAACTGAAGCTGATGTTACTGCATTGGAGAAACCGACTCATTCTGACAGATCTGATTCAGCTGAAAAACAGCCTGGCTGTTCACAGAAAGTACAAGAAGTGACAGGGTTGATGTGGCTTAAAAATCATCTTTCACAAGTGTTGAAATCAGAGGGAACAACATGGACTGCCTGCTACATTCTCGTCTACAAAATAGGTAAATAAACAACAACTGTTTTCAGGAGATGTTCAAAAATCATAATTCAAACCTTAACTTTAACAACTTAACACAAATTCCATTCCCTTCAGGGAAGCATATTTACAATTTACCATGAATGATTTTATTAAATTCAGGATCACATTTTAATATTACAAATCTTTAAATTTTGATTTAGTTGCTGTTTTAATACTAATTTTATTTATGACAGGAGAGCAGGGGATGTTAAGCATGATACCTCTGTATCTCATTGACAACAAGATGTCAGCCTCTGTCACTGGCTTTTGGACTGGGGTAGTTGGAATGATTATCTCAATGTCAGGGTCTTTCTTTGGAGGATATGTCATTCCTGTCTACAAGTAAAATTAGTGAAATATTACTCTTTTATAGAAATAGTTACATTTATAATTTTAATCCAGAACTTTATCATATTCTTTGTTGTTTTTTGTTTGTTTGTTTTTTTGTATTTATTGGGGTTTTTTTTGATAATAGTAATAGTTTCTGTTTTCCTCTTTTTTATAAAAAGAAATTGCTTACATTTGGAATAAATCATTGGTAAAATAATATTTCATCTTGGAAATTTTACTGACATTTATTTTGTTTCATAAAAGATGTATTATTATTTATATTATTATTATTATTTACATTTATTAGTAGTACATTTACTGTTAATTATATTATTGTCATTATTATTATAATTATTATTTTTACAGTTACTTTTATTTATATATTTCAGATGGCAGTCAGTGAACTTACTAAAGACAACCTCTGTCATTAAAACAGTTTTAATGAGTGTTGTTTGCATGTCTGTTTTCACAGCAACAGTTTCAACCCAGTCAAATGTTTGTAACGGTAAATGATTTTAATAACTCATTTTTCTCTAATGGTTATGCTAATAAAATATTTTTAATTATCAAACATGATTCAACACTTAAAACAATGCTGTGTATATTTGTAATTTGAAAATAAGAAATTCATGTTGACCTTTTGAAACTGAAGTTCACTCACCTTTAATGAGTAAACTTTTTTTTTTCAACCTCTGAGAATATTCATTCTTGTCTTTTTAGAGGGAAAACAATTACATTGCTTAAGCTAAATACAGAACTTTAATAGCCCATCATGCCAGTCTGTATGAAATAAAACTGCTCCAGTAGTCATATCTCTCAGTGGTGACCCCTGAACCATCACAGAGCTGTATATTGTTTGTTAAATTTATTATCATTTTTAAACTTTATTTCACAGTGAAACATACACAGTATTTATTTAGTTTATTTATACATATTAAAAAACAATGAAATAAAAACAGTTTTGAAATTATCTTGACAGATTTCATGGATTGAAAAATGAACATTGATTGGTGACATCATTGACAGATATAGTTTTGGATAATAGTATTACTTCATATTAAATATGCTGCATATCCATTTTAATTTATTTATTTAAAACAGATTAGTAACAGAAATTTAATTTGATTTTAAAAAGGGCTGAAAGCCTGAAATGATAATAATTAACACAAGTATTTTTCTTTCAGTTGTCACTATTGGAAGCATGTTGATGCTGCTGTTTTTTGGTGGAATGACAACCACAGTGACATTCACATTAATGATGCAGTGCACGAAGAGGGCATCTCCAAATATTCAAGCCAGTCATTACAGTGTTCTTGCAACAGTGGAAGTTCTAGGCAAGCTTAGTTTCTCTGTGTTTGTTGGGACTGTCACAGATACTATGGGATATCCTTTTGTTTTTTTGACTTGTACATTGTTAACTGCAGCAGTCACTCCATTTTTTACATATGCTCCAGAATTTTTATTGCATGAGGAAACTGAAAATAAAAATTCATGATACATTTTTGTTTTAAATATATTTGTTTTTCTTGTTTGTTTTCTTTTTCTTTTTTTTTTAGTAATTGTGGAGTTTTGTATATGACATATATACAAACAATATTCTGTTAATATTATTAGAAATCAACAATCAAGACTGTTTATTTGAATTAATAATTAAAACAAAAATATTAGGATATTAAAGAATTGTTGTATATCTAACATTTTCTTATTCCTGCAAGTTAATAGTAAATAAATCAGTTTGGAATATTCACTGCTCAGAAACATGTGCTAGGATTACTTGTCAGAGGAAAATAAAACCCCTCCTAATGTCAAATACATCCAGACACTTCAAGTAAATGTAGTTATCTAGAAAACAATGCCTGTCAAATACAGAGTTCTGTATGATGATGGTGTTAGATGGGAAACCTACTGCTGCCATTCCATTTCTTCCCACTGACAGAACAACAAATATGTCTGACAAACAAAGTATCACTGTCTATGCTGCAAACCAGTCAGTGACAATCTTGAAAAAGATCATGTGACCATCTACTGTAGCACCTACCCCATAACATAAAGCAACATCATGTATGTTGTTCTGAAATATTTACATTACTCGTGTGCACAGCTGATGAATTAAAACAGACTAATTCTCACAAAAAACAACATTTATTCAGTGATATAAAAAGAAAATAATAATAATAATAATAAAACATGATGTGAATCACAGCCATATTTATCACAGACATCATAATTTTATCAATATGAAATAAATTGTTACTTTCCTGTTTTCCAAATTTCAATATGTAAATGGATGGATTGTCTTTTAAAACCCTCCCCACATTTCACAGATTAACTTAAATAAATGATGTGCTTGTGAAATTTATTATTCGGTTACATAAATTGCAATGTAATGTGGCACATCATATCTTAAATGATATTATAGTTATCTGTGTTTCAGAAAACAGTGTGTTAAACTGTATGCTCTATAGCAATTCACCAATTGTGTCTTGTCTCACGTCAGTTTTAGAAAGTCAGCTGCTATTTGTTGCTCTTTACCTTCATTCACCCAGTTTACTGTTATTTTCTTTTAACCAAATGTCTAAAATAAAACCAGGAAAGCAACGTTAAAACTGAAAAGGGAACATTTTTCACTAAGAATATCAAAGAAAAAAGAGTTACTTGAAAACCTGAAATTAAAGAATACCAGTATGAAGGTTCTGGTACCTGTACGTTATTTTTCATAATCAGATAGACTAAAATTAGAATTAAGAAGTACGCTCTTAGTATGGTCTAAGGGCCCTTTTCCAAATTTGTTTTAATTTGTTAAAAATATAAAATTGGGGTTAGTTATGAGTTAAAATCAGTTTTATGTACACTTTTCACTTTTTGCTGTAAAACAGACAGATGATTAGACAAAATATAAAATGATTACATATCTTTATGAAACTATTCAGACAGGAAAAAAATCTGGTATATATCCTTGTTAATATGACATGTTTAAATAAAAATAGTATATTTGTGCAAGAACTGTGCAACACATTACTAATACTAATAACATTTTTACAAATATGATAAATAAACATCTTTTTTAATATATTGATGAGATTTAATGTTTACATAGATCAGAATGGTGAAGATTTATATTCATTTAAGGCACAGGAAGTTGTAAAAATAAATAGAATCTCTCTATATAATGTACAAACAAAATGGTATTAAAAATGAATCTCATACATGCAAAAAGTAAAACATAATGAAAATAAAATATTAAAAAAAAGAATGAAATGTTAATAAATGATTTTTAAAAATAAAAATAGTTTTTGCTTAAATAACAAACTTCTGAAGAAGTACCATCCATGTACATATTGCATTATGATCGCTAATATATTTATGGATATAAATTAAATTGCATAAATGTTTGAATTTGATCATTTTTAACAACAAATATTACTGTTGTATAATAATAAAAACTGTCTAAAACAAAGTTAATTAAAAAATAAAACGGCTATACATTACTAAAATGAAATATATGTGTCATACTAAACACTAATTAATAATCTAGTTAATAACATTAATTTCACATTAAAAAAAAAATATCTAAATTTCCAAATAAATAATTTATCATTTGGACGACAAAACTGTTTTTGATTTTTTTTTGTTTTAAATGTTTTTGATTTTACAAAGATATATTATAAATATATTAAATATTGAGTCACCATGACTTCAAGGTATCAGATTTAATTTAAAAAATAAAATCTCAGAAATTATATTGTATCCAGTTATAATAAATACATTTAAAATGTGCAGTAAATTGTCCTTCTAAAGAAGTTTTCAAATTCTTTCAGTATTTCACCGGCACTATCAAAAAGCTGCTTCCGACATCAGCACCAAACAAAATAATTATCTCATCGTTTTCCCCATCGACTTCCCAGACTTCACCGACTGCTGGGACACGCAGCTGTAACTCCTCTCAGTCATCTCGTGCTTCGGACTCAGGCCAGGCTCAGTGTCCAAACCATGCTGGATGAAGTTGTCTATGAGTGCGTTCACTTTATCAGGAACCTCAATCATCACCATGTGACTGGCTTCTTCTATCACCTCAAGATGTGAGTTGTAGATAGCCTGCAATATATTTACATTTCATACTGTAAATACTTGTAGTCAGACTGCAACGTTTTTACATTTCACTTAATACAATACACACGTATTTAAATTTCTAACACTGTTGACCCTCGATTTAATGGATTAACAAGAGGTCTGGAAAATGTAAAATTTCTGGAAATCACAAATGTAATCATTAATACTAAACTTTACCGAAATATTAATCTTAGTACATGTAACAGCTATATAATACAGTAATATAATAATGTAACAAAAACATACAGACATAAAAACAATGCAAACAAATATCAGCCCGCAATCCAGAAAATCATGTTCAATGAAACTGAGGGTCAACAGCAGTCAGCCATCAATATATTTATAGTCAAGGCATATTTTAAAATTCCACTGTAAGTTAAAACTGTTTGAAACAGAAGTGTTTAGAAATCCCCCGTAAGTGTTAACAGCTCTTCAGTAAATTGTTACCTCTTCCATCTCCTTCTCCTCCTGCAGAGAGATGAGCTGGTCCTGCAGACCATAAATCAACAGTGTGGGACACATGAGCCAGTTGTGAAAGAATTCATCACCTTCCGGCCAGATCTGTCCATTCATTGTGTGCTGCAGGACATACGTAGGTATACTGAATGCTTCCTCGGGAGAAATTACTGGCTCCTTAGTAAAAGCACCTCTGTTTTGATTAACAATAAATAGCTAATATTAATAACAGCAATAAATTACTAACATTAAATGACAGTAATACATTACTAATATTAAATGAAAATAATAAATTACTAGTATTAAATAACAATAATAAATAGCTAATATTAAATAATAATAAATTACTAATATTCAATGACAATAATAAATTACTAATATACTAAGAAATAATTATAATAATTATATATGGGTGAAAATGTAACATTAATGTACCTCCCTATTTTCCATGTATGATTATGACTATCTGGTATTATTTTGCTGTTAAACAATATTCTTCTTGTGTTTTTTCAAACTTATAAATTATGTAATATTTATTCAATAGCATCACAACCTTTCCTGAACCACTGGTATACAAAATATAAAGAAAAGAAAATTTTAAAACTGATTTACTTTTTGTACTTGCACTGAACACAGGGCCGTAAACACACAACCATGCATAAAGGCAGACTGAACACGCCCGGCTGTGGACTGAGTGGGGTGGGGCTCCCCCCACTGATAAGAATTAACTTTGATACCCTTCTTGACCTCTGGCGACCCAGAACTGCAGCAAATGAGCAACTGAAGAAAGGAAAGAAAAGAAAATAACAAAATAGATTGAAATAGCTGATTATAGAAGTAGAACGTAATATATAGTTCATAAAATTAATTAAATAATATTTATTCTTAAATTGTTAATGAAGACTGCAGCCAAATATTAATAAAATAATTGTAATTCTGAACAGTGTTGAAATAATCTAATTTAATAATTCAGTTAATTGTATATCTTTAAGCAGTTTGTTGAAAAATACTGTTTAAAATAAAATGTAGATTAAAAAAAACTTACCCATAAGAATGAGCAATAATAATATTTTTTCTGTTGCAGTATCTGTCAAACACTGCTATAATGTCGGCAAGGATTTCATCAAAATGATAGGCACTTGCATTTCTTGGAGCAGAACTGAAACCATGACCAATAAGATCAGGTGCAACAATTTCATATCCCATTGAAGAAAAATAAGTAAGCTGTGGCTTCCACACCTCACTTGATCCCCCCACACCATGAAAGAAAAAAAGCACAAAATCACAATGTGAAGAAGAGTCATGATGTTCATTCAAGTTATTTAAACTATCTTGAAGTCCCAAGTCTTCGATGGAGTGTGTATGAGGTTCAGTGTTGGTCACAGTTCCATTTTCCATTTTGAGAACATCGTCGTTTTTCTGACCGACAGCAACCTGGACTCCCGATGCTGATCTCACACCAGGAGTCATCTGACTGAAGGTGGACTCGTTAGACAACCATCCACTGACTGCCCCTGGTAAAACAGGATTAGCTTCGTCATAATGGGAGTCAGCAGGCACTTCAGGTAATGTATTTTGAGTTGTTGATTTTCTTCTTTTTGGCAGCTTCAGTGGGCCAGATGTGGCAAATTTAGGATGCAGTCCACGTTCTTTCATTTTCAGGTACATCTCCATATCTTTTTCAAACTGCTCATCTCGGGGTTTGGGGTTTAGATGAAGTATCCTCAGTCTTCGATTTTGACGAATTTCAATAATCTCATATCCATTATGAATGCCTGGTGTGGGAGACACTTTCTGTCTTCTTCCACAGAAACAACACAGACAGCCACCCTGTGACATCAGGCTGTTATTTCACTTTGCACTGCTAATAAATACCATACCTTTGTTTTATTACGTTACAAATATTTAATTATCTCAAATTTTGAAGGAAGAAAGATTTCACAAAAGATCACAGTGTAAAAATTATAACAGTGTAAAAATATAAAAATTAGCTGATTTAGAATAAAATAAATATGAAAGGATTATTATTATTATTATTATTATTATTATTATTATTATTATTATTATTTTATAACTTAATTTCGTTTGTTTTAATAAATCTTTGACATTACTTAAATAAAATAAAATTCAGTTATATCATCAAAACTGTAACTTACTGCGTGTTTATTCATTCAACTAATGAAAAATAAACTTGTTCGCTCTGCCGAAATTATGACACGTCCATGATCATGATCATGATATTGATAATTTCCACCGATTTGACAGACCGACTATCTTTCCATTCTTAATTTGATTATTATACTTTGCAGAACTACATAAACATTTATTAATAATAAATTTCGAAGTCATTCCGAATGGAAGTCGTAGATTTTTCTTTTTGTCGTAAATGTGTAATTTATAATTGTTTAACTTTCTGGAATTTGTAATTTCCTATCACTATCAGTGTATCAATGTTTACAGTCTCTATGAATGGGCCAAAATTCCACTTCCGACAAAAAATATGTTATTCTTCCGGAATATAGTTATAAAGTAATGATATGATGTATGATGCAAACATTATTTTTATCATTCATAATTGAGACACATTATTATTGTTTTTTATTACTAATTATTGACAATTAGACATTACTTCATTCTTGTGCCGTATATGAAATAGTTATGCTCTTGGCGTATTAATATGCGAACGTGTTGATGCAATACGGTCGCTGTTCCTTAAATTAAGCAAGTACTTGTTAAAAACAACGTTTCGCGATAATCATGTCCGTTTTGCTGAGGTATGAGATTTTATTTTTAGCACTTTGAATTCAGTTTAATATGTATTACATTTAATTTTGTTTGACAGAAAATCTAAATGCTTTTCCAAAATATGCGTCTTATCGACATGTGCGCACACGCATCTCAAAACAATTCCCCACTCCATAATGACAATTTCGGATAATTCCCAACTCGTAATTTTTTTTTTTTTTTTTATTAAATGTCTTTTACATGTTTATCAGAGTATTATTTCTTTGATTGCACTTGATAGGATGGATAATCCTTGGTTACACCTGGTTGATCTTTGTCAGTTAGTGCACAAAGAAGGCACAAGGTGGCTTCTCTTTGCAATTGCACGCGATGACAGGAACGTGTGCTTTGTGATCTCATGCTTGATGAGGATTGGACTGACACTAATGATCCGAAACAGTGACAGTGGAGGTCTGAGACCTCTGATAGGATGTTAGTGTTTTCTACTTGTGATGCCCAGCGTTACCTCGCTAGTTCTGACTCCTGGTAATGGTATAGTGACGGAATATTCAACGTTGCACCACTACTGTTCACTCAGCTGTGTGTGATCCGCTTACTGTTTGGAGAGTCAGCTGTGACCTGTGTGTATGCATCCCTGCCAAACTAGCATTAGTCCACCTAAGAGGAACTGTTCACTGCCATACAAGTCAGATACAGAGTTCGGTTTCCAGGGTGATCCCACAACCATCATCCTTGACTTTGAGCAAGCTGTGATTAATGCTGTGACGTCATCCTTCGGAACACAAGTCAATGTACAAGGCTGCTTCTCTCACCTAACACACATGGAGGAAGATCTAGACCCTTGGTCTTGTACAGCGATATAAAGAAGATGACGTGAAACTCTTCTGTGGCGTGGTAGATGAACTGGCCTTTTTACCAGTGGATGATGTTCCTGAGGTGTGACATATCTACAGCAGCACACTCCAGAAGGACTCCAACCTCTCCTGGACTACTTTGACAGCACCTATGTGTCCAGACCCTTCCGTCGTATTCAGCCTCCACAACTTGCAGACAGATCCATCCCTCCACTTAGGATGTGTTGCATGCCTCCCATGTACCCACCATCCATGTGGAACATCAATTCCATTACTCATGAACGGGGGAATCAAGAACCAACAACATTAGGAAGGGATGGAACAGCGCCTTTGCAGAGTTAGCTGGACATGCACACCCTACCATCTGGAGGATCACTGATAGCATACAGAAAGATCAGGCCCAGGTTGCCACTGACCTACTGCATGACCTGCGTAGTGAGCCACCAGCAAAGTGTGCAAGATGCCACACCCAAAACTGCAGAAATTGTGCACTGACTGTCCCAGATGTACTAAGGGCATTGATCATAAGATTTAAATAAATGAAGCAGTTTTATATATCAATACTAATGAAAAATATTGTTGGTTAAAGTTTAATAAAAAAAATACTAATTCTGTTCATTACTAATGTGTGGAGTGGGAAATTGTCCGTTTACCCAGTGGTACTTTCATGAGTTGATTTTCAGATTATTGCTCTGCATGCATTGTTAATGCATTTTATTGTGGCTATAAAAAATACTGGTTGTCTAATTATATTTAGAATTCTTACCCAATTTACTTTCCATTGATCCAAAGTTTGTTCAATCTGATCCATTATCCATTCTATAGGCTATGAATAGAATATGACATAAGGTTGCTGAAAAATAATTTAAATACAGGTCCTAACACCTTTTCTTTTTTTATCCATCTTTGTGGAGTATGGTATTTTCAGAACTGATAATCAAAAAAAATTGAAGTTTTATATTTCCAACCATATCAAACATCATGCCAGATTACAGCAAAATGAGAAAGGGTTGTGGTTTGTAAAACATTTTTGGAGATTTGACATGAAATAACTGACATATATACATGCACACTTCATTTATTATCTACATATTGTTGGCATTTCTGATATTTCATAGCTAGCTAATTATATAATGTGATACACCCAGTGACACATATCACAAATATAGCAGATTACAGCAATTTACTATTATGTTTTTCAGGTCATTAATAAAAGTTCAAGAGCATAATTCAAATACTTTCAAATTTCTCTTCAAAAGATTGTCAGAAGTTCAGTTCTGTTCAAGTGCTTCAAGTCCTTTATCTTCACAAGCTTCTGTTTCATGTGGCTTTTCTAAAAGTTCACAGTGCAGAGGCCTGCCTTTATGTACCAAAACTGTAACAGATTTTCAACAAACTACATGGGCAGATGTTTGTGTTCAGTCTGTGAGAAACTCAACAAGGAAACATTATCAACCCAGTGCTTGGAAGCGAGTTAACAAACATGGAATAGAGAAACGTCTGCTGACCGAATCAGGAATACATGTTCTGTGGCGAAGGCTTCTGAAAAATCGTTTCAATTTAGCACCATTTGAGAGGATTTTACCAGGAACAATTGATGGAAAAATACTTCCAAAGCATCAAATTCCAAAAGTATCAAAGAAAGAAATAGAAAGAATTTTAAAACAAAGATAAAAACATTTTTATTCAGCAAGTATTGGTATTTCATGTTTTGCGTCTGTGTGAAATTTAAGAGTTTAGGTGAGATAGATAAATATCATTGTAAGCTGCAGTTTATTTCTTAAGATGAAAAAAAAAAAGTGATGAATAAGCTGTGTACCTAATAAAAAAATATATATTAACTTTTAACGAAATTTTATTTTTTATTTAGTAGCATCAGATTCTCTAACAAATTTTTTAAATGTAAACTGACTAAAAGGTGGTTTGAATCCATTTTGTGTGCCATTTCCTGTTGCATAAAAAGTTTCTTGTAATGTACAAGTGGACAGGCTAGCATGAGTTTTACATGTTTGAAAGATGCATATTAATCACTGACCATTTGACAAACAAATATTTAGTATAAAATTTCATGTATGGGTCATCAATGGGAAACAGAATTAGCTGTAATGATGCAGCCACCAGAAATGTAGATAATAAATTAATAATATTTAAGCAGTTATATATATATATATATATATATACTACCATATTGTTACTGAGAAATTGTTGCCATCACCATATACAGATTATTATCAAAATGAGTTGAATAGCTGTAAAAATAAATGTAATTTAATTTTATGCATATTAAACAAATCATGTTTTACAACTTTTAGTCACCAACTGTCTTGAATGTAAAGCTGAGCTAATATAAAAATGTTTTTTTTAAAAGTATGTGCATAGATGAATGTATGATTTTCAGTGTGACTGTTTTTACAAAAAGCAATCTTCTTGAAGAAAACCCACACAAATTAAAAATACCAGGTAATATTTGAGTGTAAACAATTAAAGCAGATAATAAGTATATTGGAAAAAACATCTGTTTAATGACTACTTTTGATATACAGAGTTTTTTAATAATGTGTTTGAGAGAACCTGTTTGTACCACCATTTGTATTGGGAAGGTGTAATTCAAATGATCATTCTGTAAAAACTAATGCAGATACATCATAGGATGTCCAAGAGATGAGGAAATAAATCAGGCTTACAGAGGAAGAAGCATTTATTTATATATATATATATATATATATATCTCTCATCTAAAAATTTCTTGCAGACATATATCTGTCTGCATTCTGTCCATCCCATCTACACACCTACCTAAAAATATATATATGTAAGTTGATATAATTTAACATATAATACTGAGTAAAGTGAGTATGTTGGAACTGATAAATATTGTCAATACAGGTTGATGCAGCACATGGTAAAAGATGCATTACCATATTAGCAGTCATTTATTGTTAAGGCAACAGAATGAAACAATTAAATTTGTTAATATTTTAAAATTTAAAAAGTATTTTTATGATGTATATTTATAATTTTATATGAAAAAAACAACAACAAAAAAGTTTTTTTTTTTTTGTCATTCTTATTGAATATTCCAAGACAGTAATCCATTTCTAAAACTGTGAAACCAACATGTGTAACAACTAAAGGTATCTATATTAAAAACTTCAGTTTACAAAAATCATTTGAATTATCAAGGGAACCAAATGTGCAGCAAGCTATAAATTTGATAAACATAATATATATATATATATAAAAAAATTAAATTTAAAATCTAATTTAATAAATTATTGGTTAAGTTAAATAAAAATACACCAATTAATCATATAAAATTTTTATTTGGCACATTCTAATGAAGATGAAAATGTTTTCATTATTTATTCTTTTGTTTTCATCAGAATATTTAAAACAATGGGTCATGTTAAAGGCACAGTGTCATAAAATATTTTTACAGCTGAATCATTTAAAAACAAGGAAAAGAATATACTAGCATAATAAATAAATTCTAAAGAATATAATAAACCTTGTTTTAGTAGCTGGAATGTGATTTAGTTCGTGGGATAGAGATGGGAGACAAGAGACACCATTCTGCAGCCTATTATAGTATCTGACCTTATTTTTTCATTTAAACTGATAATTATTTACAATAATATAATGTAAAAGATGAGTATTCTTTGAAACATTAACATTATGATTATAGAAATCATAAGAGAAAATAAAAAATAACACAAAAAAAAAAGAATTATATAAATTTAGAAACACCAACATTATACTAAAATTGACATAATTGAAAAGTGAAAAATGTTACAAATTAACTTCAGTATGAAATTTTGATTCAGATACCTATGGAATGTTCAATAATTTAGTCAACCTGAACAACAGAAAAACAAAGAAATACACAATAACCAAATCTAATTCGAACACCTAAATTTCTCTGGAAAAAAGAAAATGTTTTCATGTAATAAAATAATAAACATTTGATGTATGACAATTCAAAGTACAGTATTTGAAATGCGGACTTCATTGGCATCATTTCTTGCCTGTCCATTACAGCTCATTATTATTCATGATTATGTGTTTAAAGTCAAATATTTTTCTTTTAAAATTACAATTTACTTTTAATTTATAACTACTATATACAGTTTTTTCTAAACCTTACAGTTACCTTTCTAAACAAGATTTTTTTTGGTGTACTTTTCCCCCCAAAATTTCCACATTTTAAAATGTATGTGTTTAGAATGCCAAATATTTTAAACTTGATTAATAAAATTAATGGTTTAAAAAAGCAGAATCTACTTAAAACTTCCTATCAATATACCATGTTGCATTTCAGTCAAAAATATAACTGGCTAAGCAGATGTCACTGGAAAAAAAACCTAAGTTTTAGGACAGAAAAGTGATCAGAAGGATGCTTATCTCCACAGATACACAAAACTGATAAACCAAACATACATACACACTGCAATTGCACAACACTGTATTGGTAAAACAGCAAGTTCATACTGCATTTCTGTTTTACATGTAATTCTCCATTTGTTCTAGTTTGTACTGAACTAAATTCTTTCATTCTGATGTGATTAGTTAAATAAAAGTACAATAATTTGAACAATTTTTCTTCAGCCCATAATAATTATTAACTATTTTACTTTATTACTTTACAAAACAACTCCATATCTAACGATTAAAAATCCTAGAAATATTTAAATTAACAATGTATTTCAGAAAAATTAATTAGTTATGCTGCATTGTTCAACAACTTTACCAAAACTGACTAAAACGTTACAGCATTGACTATATCCACATTAAAACCCTATTTTTGTACAATTAAAATAGAAAATGTATCACATTATTAGTATTACATTTTAAGATTTTTTGTTTTGTTCGTTATACAACTATTAGCATGATCACATATTTAAACAATTCACATATTAAAAATACTCTGACTGGTCACAATGTTACAGAATTGATAAATAAATGCCAGAATTGTCTAAGAAAATGTCTCTTTGTTCTGTTGAACAATAAAGTCCTGTGTGTTCAGATTTTTTCTTTCTTCTTCTGTCAATTCCTTGGCTGAGTATGGCGTGTTCATAAACTGCTGGAGATGAATCTGACAAACAAATAATACTGATAGTAAAATTACAAATAACAATAATATGAAATGTAACAACAATATAACCCACAAAATTAATCAAAATGACAGTAAAATGTATCCATATAATTGGAATGTACATATAATGCACAGTATTAATTCTCCTGTGTCTGTGATAAGTAGTTTTGTGCAGATATGGAAACAACTGAACATACATCAGATTTTTATATTCTCCATAAATCATTACTAGGGCTTTGTTTCTATTTTCTTGTGCTTGGGGGCTGAAGACCAGAATTAAGTCATTTCTGTTTACTTCTAAATCAAAACCACTTGTAAATTTATTTTGATAAAGTTTCCTATTTCCTGGGACGCATGTTACAAATAAAATTTGGTCAGTTCTTGTTCTTTACAGCAAGTTAAATGTGACTTTAGTTTGAATACATTTTTAAAAACTGTTCTAGAATTTTTTAATACTATATTTTTCTTATCATTTGAAATCAATGTAGCCAGCATTTGTTTATATTTCACAAAATGTCAGTTTTCTTAATAGTTTTCTTAACTGTTAACTATTTGTGTAACAACAGACCTGAATAAATATGTTGACCTCCACACTTCGACTCAGGTAGGGGAAGTTTCCTCCAGATTTTAAATGAGCTCGCTTAGCATTTGGATAGCATTTGTACATGTCTTCTTTCACTGCAGTTGACAGCGCACAGTCATCAAACACCTTTAAAACAACATTTAAATTTAGCATTTCTTCTAAAGATTATTCTTTTGTTCAATTAAATGTCTTGCTAATCATAAACCTTAAAAAGTGAGGTAAATCTGCTCCTCTCTTTCTTGTGTCAATAATCACATTATAATAATGTAACTTACATCAATAACAGTGATGATCACACTTTGTAACTTCTGTGGCTCCACGTAACAATTCATGCAGTTGAGAGTTAACCTTGATGCCAGTTCTGACTGTGACAACTGGTCAAGCTGAAATTAACAATATCCTTTTTAAACACAAACACATACAAAAACCTTTATAGGACTCCAACATTTTGTAAGAACTATTAATTCCATAAATAATAAGCCCAAAACTAAAAATTATTTTAACAAATTGTATACTCCAACACAATAAACAACTTATGTAAAATATTTTCACTAACCTTTTCTACAAGGAAATCAACAGAATCAGCAATTCCATTGTCCATCAAACCCTTATTGAAGTTTCCCATCACCATTCTCTTTAGTACTAAAGCTGGCATCATCCAAAACCTGAAAAACAATCTTTAAAATAAGCATAAAAATAATCTAAAACACACATAGACACAAAGAACAGGTGCAAATTGTTCAGTATCAAAAGTTAATTTTTCAATTAGAGATACAATGGCTGACAAATGCCACAAACAACAGAGCACAACTTAAATCAGCCCAGAATCTGTTGTGTGAGCATATTAACTTTGGGGTATTTTACAAAATTTAAACAAAAAAGACAACAGTGAGTTTTAAAAAAAGAAACAAAGAGCTGAACTAGTGTTGGTGAAAGACTGGTGTGTTTTGTCATTTTAAATGAATTGCATAAAATAATGGAACAGTTTTAAGACAACTGATTGGTAAAACTCAGCAAACATCTGAGCTAAAAATCCTCCAAGAGAGGCTCTGAAAATGTGTACCTGGTGAAAAAATGTGTACCTGAAACAACAAACAGACATCATCTCAAAAAAATTGTGTACCTGAAACAACAAACAGACATCATCTCAAAAAATGGTGGGTGAAACAACAAACAAACATCATCTCAAAAAAATGTGTACCTGAAACAACAAACAGACATCATCTCACAAAAATGTGTACCTGAAACAACAAACAGACATCATCTCACAAAAATGTGTACCTGAAATAACAAACAGACATCATCTCAAAAAAATGTGTACCTGAAACAACAAACAGATGTCATCTCCTCAAAAACAATCATTTTTATTTAACTTAAGAAAATGCCATTATTTCATGGGCATGCATGTATGTGCACTTTTATTGTGTACAAATGTTTTTCAACTGTAATACAGAGTAAAAACAATTCAGTGAAGGTTTTTTTCCACGACAGATAAATAAAAATGCATTACGCCTTTTCTACTAAATTATTGTAATACATGTGATATTCTGAATACATATTATTTATTCTATCCAGAATGTGACTACTTATTACTTATCTTATACTGGTTTAAGTAATTAACTTTTTTGCATGATAAAGAAAATAAATATGAGACGAAGATTGTGCACATATTCTCTGTATATATGAATAATAATAAGTGATATACTGAGAGAACATGTTATACTCATTCTGTGTATAGATAGGTGAATGATATAATATAAGTGATATACTGAGAGAACATGTTATACACATTCTCTGTACAGATATGTGAATAATAATAAGTGATATACTGAGAGAACATGTTATACACATTCTATGTACAGATATGTGAATAATAATAAGTGATATGATATAATTCTGTGTATAATAGTGAATGATATAATATAAGATATACTGAGAACATGTTACACATTCTCTGTACAGATATGTAATAATAATAAGATATACTGAGAGAACATGAATTCTATGATATGTGAATAATAATAAGTGATATACTGAGAGAACATGTTATACACATTCTGTGTATAGATAGGTGAATGATATAATATAAGTGATATACTGAGAGAACATGTTATACACATTCTCTGTACAGATATGTGAATAATAATAAGTGATATACTGAGAGAACATGTTACACATTCTGTGTATAGATAGGTGAATGATATAATATAAGTGAAAACTCCTTCATTGTCTGTGTACAGATATGTGAATAATCAACCTCTGTCCAGTTGTAAGTGGTCAAGAAGACGACGGAAGCCATGTAAAAACTCCTTCATTGTCCAGTAGATAAAATATTCAAATTGGAGAATATCAGTTCACTAAAATTTCAATTATTATTATTATAACGCTGTTTTAAAATATATTCTTTATAATTTAATTAAAACATATAAATTTTACAGGCAAAGTCTGAATATATTTATAACATTCTTAATATAAAAATCATTCATTAATTTTGTAAATTAAAAGCATTTAAGATCTTTTTAAACAAACTGTGTTAATGTTTAAAAAGAATAAGTAAAAATAATTGATGATCAATTAACTTCATAATTTATTGTTAACATATCTCATGATCTGTTAGTTTTCAGCAGAGGTTTGCTCATTTTCCTATTATCTAAATATATAACTAACTAGATATAATCATAATTAATTGTTGCAAGTTGCATAATTTAATTCAGTCTCTCACAGCAATCACTCTGTAACCTGCCACAGACAGAGACAAAATCTGGCGGAAAAATACATCTGCTGTTCCACTAGCTGGTGGAAAACACATCAGAGGACATTTGACAGTGCGAGGACCCGCATCATATATCGTCCATTCTTTACTGCTGTCATCATCAACAACAATCTGAAAATGTATTTAGTGTGAATAGTATTACACAATTGTTTATTCATTTTACTCTCACTTAAAAGATGAATAAATCAAATATTTTACAACTAAGCACTTCAGTTCTTTTTATATGCTGCTTTATAATAAAGATAAAACTGTAAAATTGGCCATTTAAAGAAACTGTGTACAAATGTGTGTGCATGTGTGTGTGTGTGTGTGTTTGTTTATATGTGTATGTGTGGTTGTGTGAGTGAGAGGGAAACAAACAGAGATGCTAACAAAATATCAACCACAACGAAACTTACCTTTTTCTGTGGTACTGAGCTTCGGAAGCCTTGATATTCTGCACTTTTTGTTATTTCCGCCATCTTTTATCTTTTAAATATCATATTCTTGATTTCAACATTAATCTGAAAGATGGGCAAAAATATATATGTGTGTGTGTGTGTGTGTGTGTGTGTGTGTGTGTGTTTTTTAATGACAATGTACATTTCATTTACTGGGGGGGGGGTTAAGGACCATTCGAAAAAATAAGAAATTACTGTATTATTTATTATGATTACTTTTTATTTTATTTTTAGCATCAAGATGCTCCAACATTAATCCAGGAAAGCATTTATAACTGATAGAACAGTGAAAATCGTCTTGGGTGAAGACGGCATTATTATTATTATTATTATTATTATTATTATTATTATTATTATTATTATTAATTGGATGAGTTAAGAAACTAAGGATTAAACTTCAAAAGTAAATATTATTATTTTCATGGACATATAAAACAATTGTCTAAATTGTCAATCTTTCTGATCATATTATTAGGTCAGAATGTCATTTAAATTTTATCAATTAATAATGATAATCAATATAACAATAGACACAGTTAAATTAAACGCCTACAGTAATTTCTTTTTCGTTTCATAACCAGCCAGGAAGTCATCTGATCTGTTCACGTGAGAAACCTCGAGATCCGGAAGTAACTCTTCAGGGGTGTTACTAACGGTTCGCAATATTTGTAAACAATTGATAGCGGGAATTTTAAACCACAATGCCAAAAGAAAAAGCTGAGAAACGTATAGTTGCTGCAAGATTGGCAGGTTCGGATGCAGTTAGATAATAACAATAATTAACAATACCAATACCAATAGCAGTAGCAGAATCACTACTAGGAGTAACAGTAACAGTAACAATAACAATAACAATAACAATAACAATAACAATAACAATAACAATAGTAACAATAAAAATGACAATAATTAATTGTTAATAATGATAACGATGATAAAAAACAAACATGTAGTAACAAAAAGATTATTACTTTTTGTTCGTATTTATTTGATTTATATATTTATTATTGTTGTTGTATATTATGTGACTGACATCTTCATATAGGTCCAGGACCAGGGGTTTATGGTCTCCCCAATCTGACGGGGTTTGTGGACCATGATGTCACAAAAGATAAAAGACCTGCATACTCATTCGGAAAGAGATATGTTTACACAGGTTAGTTAGTTGTGTTATTTTGTCATATTTATTTTATTTCTTTAATTTTGGTGCGTTTTTTTTTTTTTTTTTTTTTTATTATTTACTATTATTATTATTATTATTATTATTATTATTATTATTATTATTTAATGGTTTTATAGGGAGAATTAAATATAATAACTAATCAACTATGTTGTTTTATTTAATTATTATTTAGAAAAATATCATAGCCCAGGACCAGCTTATTTTGTAAAAAGTGGATTAACACATAAAGGAGTTGATGGTATTCCAGCATATACTGCAAGAATTAGATTTAATGACCAAGGTATGATCACTTCTAAACATTGTCTTTACTTCTTACCATACGTGGTACATTTTATTTATCATACACATAATTAGAAATGGAAAGAAACAACTGTACTTAGTGCTTTTACTTTCAAGAATAATTTATTATTTTTTATCAATAATGTCCTAATACAAGCATGCAGTAACTGGTTCTTTTCAAGATCATTTTAAGTGATTACATTTTAACTGCTGCATCTGTATTAATAAAAAGTTATAATATAAATATTTTGAGTCAGTTTAAGTAAACTGCTGATAAAGATTTTTTTTTTAAACTTAATTTGTTTTGTTTTCTTTGTAAGTTTTTTGTGGTATAAAATGCATCCTCCCAGATTTATTTTATTGGTATATAATTTATTATTAGCAGAAGTCAGATTGATGTTACACATATAAAATTTAATTGATAGGTATTTTCCGAACTCCTGCTCCTAATGCTTACGAAAATGAGAAATGTCACCCCCAAGGTGAGAAAATTGCACCAATGTACACGATGAGAAGTCGAACCCATTACAGGAAATCTGACCCTAACCCTGCTCCAAACCGATACACTCTGCCCCGAGTGATTGGACCTGACCAGGCGTACAAGAGGTCTGGTTCTGCGTACACAATGCGGCAACACCTGAAGACAGGCCATTTTGCTGAGGATTATGTTCATTCTCCTGGTGCTGCTGGCTACGGTTCAACAAAGATAAATGCGTACAGACCGAAGCTTCCAGAATACACAATGAGAGAAAAAGTTGCACTGCAGGGGGCTGACACCAACAAGCCAGGTCCTGATGCTCACAAACGAGAGGATGTCACGGTCAACATGCCGCGAGCGCCACAGTTTTCTATGGGAGTCAAACACACAGACTTTGAAACACTGCTGTTTGTCGAACCCTAATTTCATGTAACCAAATCTAACATCTTTTTTTTTTTTTTTCATTACAATAAACTGCATAGAAAACTGGTATCTTGTGAAACAAAATTTGCCTCAAACGAATGAAAAGTTAAAATCTTACTAAAAAATATTTGTAATATTAACAGTTATAAAGATTACACCAAAATGATAGCTGGTTTCTAAATTATGAAGTATTTATAACTTGAAAGGTGCATTAAAAAAAAAAAAAAAAATGAATTTGTCTTTGTAGAGGCATACATTTTTATTTAGTTTGTTATGTGCATGTATGCACACTATTTTTAGAATTAAATATTTAATGTTCTATCAAAGATCCAATAGTCTCTTTGCATGGTCTGGTATTAGTTGTGTTCAACATTTGAACATTACATGTCAAAACTGTCATAAAAAAAATCTCTGTTTATTAAAGTATTTTGATAACCCATTTAAACTGTTACATAAAGTGTGAATAAAAAAATGATACATTGAAATGGTGCTGTTAATCAAATTAAAAAAGTATGAAAGCTTGTATAAATTATTTGTTTGGTACCCAGATATTTATATTTGCAGAAGAAAAATATTTCCTAACAAAAATACTGTATTCAAATATCTCAGCATAAGCATATTCTTATTCCTTCTTGTATTCCATAACAGTGTTTGGAAGTTCCAAAAAAAAATATCTCTGTACTAACAGTACACATACATCTTAATCTGAAGAGAAAACAGTCGACAATATCACATACAAAATTTATTCTTATCTAACACCAGAACATTGAAATAAGAGAAAAAAGATGGTGCTTTTCAATAATAAAAGTATCTTGTTTTTCAAGCTGTTTTCCATGATGTGTTTCAATGTTGTGAGTAAGAATAAAACTCATTTCTGAAATGAAGTCGTTGAGACAAAGTACTGAGCTCGGAACCAGTCCTGTAGCAGTGAGATTGTCAGGTAGGATATGAACAGAAATGTTGATGTGATGAGGACACCTTCAGTTTGTATCACAGTAAAATCACAGGCAAACCAGACGACTGATCAGTGCAAAACGTCTGTCAGGAGCTTGTTGGAAGTTTGCGTCGGAACAGAAGTATATGTGGCTCTACAAAACAAAAATGTAAAGATAAAAGAAAACTATTATATAATCACTAACCTAATTCCTAATAAGTAAAAACTATATAAACTTGTCAGTACAAATTTTGAATTTAAATTTGAAAATATGCCTTGAAGTATTAAGCTATTATTATAATGTTTGAACAGTATTTTAATTTCACACTTTTGGTTATAAATATTGTGGCAGATAATGTTTTGTCAGTATTTGTTTTGTTTAAAATTTTAAGTAAATATTTCATGTCATTTACTGAATATTGTTCAGAAAATGCAAATTCAGAAAAATAAATTTATGAAAACAATGCTAAGAACTATAGAAGAGTCCACATTTAGTGAGATCAAGCAAGCAGCTAAAATGCACCCACCTTACGGTGAGGAACAATTAGTCACACATGCATTTTTTTCATATTTAACAAATACGGGAAACATTTCAACTTTAAATTTTAAAGCTGTCATTAAAAACAAGGTCATTTATTTATATCTAAAAACAAAAAATAAACATTAAAAAACAAATTAGAGAAAAGTTATAAAGAATTAAAAATACTTTACCACATAATTCTACCAGTAGTTCTAAACCACATTATGTCGTTAGTGTTTATTCAGATCACGAACTTGTTAAATGCAACTCACCTGGATCATGTTTCATGTAGTGGACCCAGCCATGGCTCTGCTGAACTCCTATACTCCTCCATTCTGCTTCAGACATCAGGTGCGTTCTCGGCACTAATTTTGAGATGTCTTTAGGTAGCATAACATGCCTGCAACAACAAAGAAACGAGTTTATTTTTAAATATATTTTTTTTTAATCCGTGTTTCGTAATCTATTCAGTAATCTCGCAAATTTGAGGCACTCCACGTTACTGTTACACAACTTTAACTTACAGTGTTGGTCAATTACATGAACGATTCAGTATTTCTAAGCGGTAACAAATCAGTGATATTACATTGCTGGTTATCAACAACATCCTGTTCAGATGCTATATCATTAGTCATTAAGTGTATGCAAATATTTCAAGCTGATTAATACCCTGTTAACGATTTAAAATGAACAAAATATTTAAATAATAATGATGCAAGTTCGCACATGTTTTAAGCATTTAACTTACAATCGACGAATCGAGTTTTCTGATTTTGCACACTCACCTGTATTCATATATACTATCTGTATATTTATCAGAATAATATATGTTTTTAACAGAAGACATTTTTAACCGATTTGAAACTAAAAGACAGAGAAAACTTTCCGCACACACAAACGACAAACCATTCCAAATTTCAAAGTGACGTAGAGTAGAAGATTTACTTTAAAGGAGACTGAAGATCAATGATTGGCCGAGATCACATTCTAGTTGAATGTGATTGGTTAAAATTGTATGGCTGGGGAAAACATAGACTGGTGTATAATATTTACGGTCAACTATTTTTGTTTCGTATTTGTGGAGTTCTGGTCAAAACAAAGTTATTTGGTTGGGTGGGGCAGGATTTTTGAATTCAGAACGGTATGGAAGAGCCTGTTTTATAATGCTTAATAAATGGGATGAATATGAATATGTAAATAAAGACAAAATACAGTATGCCCTTAGTTAACGGACACAAACGTTTCCTTTAGCTTTGAATCGAGAACTCACGATCACTGTAAAGGTGGATTGAAGGGGGCACCAGGTATTGTTCTGCAGGCAGTTCTCAGCAAATTTAACAAAAATGAACATGTCTACTAAACGATTATAACCATTATTATTATTATTATTATTATTATTATTATTATTATTATTATTATTATATAAAATATGACTTTAAAATATGAGAAAAAAAAATAACATAAAAAAAATAAACAACAACAAAAAGTAAAAAAAGAAGAAAACAAAACAAAATCTAAACAAAAAGAGAAACAGAAACATTAGATTAAATTAATGAATGCATATTAACCTAAACAAACTTTAAATATTAAATGCTTATAGATATCAGTAATTCGAGTAATTCACAGGATTGGCTCTATGAAAAAAAAAAAAAAAAAAAAAAAAAAAAAAAAAAAAGTCCAGCTGACGATGTGTGTGTGTGTGTAATGCGCGAGCTTATTGAATGATTTTGTTAAATTTGTTATATAAATTTATTCATACCATCCAGTTACCATTTCACTGATATTAAATAGTGGATAGTAGATAAATAGTCGTTAACAAATGTGCGTAAATATTTCTCGGAAATGATTAAGTATTTAAGGTGTTTTGTCAACCATGTTAATTAACAACGTCACTGATAATAAAATTGTTAAAGATAAGTTTTGAGCATGCGTATTTGATCTCTTTCGCACTTCTTCCTGTTTACAATCACTTCCTCGTTTAGTGTTCTCATGAGGTTTGAAACATATAAATTAAAATATAAATAATACAAGCTTTATTAAGTCAGGTAAGGGACATTTTTCTTCTTTAGTTTACCTAATATGTATTGATTAACATTAAGTTGAACATATTTACTAAGTAGGAAGCAAAACAACTACAGTAGTAGTAGGTACGGTCATTTCGAAGTTGCAGTTCAACTTTATGCTCTGCTAATAATATCATGTATGGCTTTGAGTCAGCAAAAAGTACTTACTTCACTGTAGTCATCTTGTTAGGATAATATGTTTATCCGATAGCCTAATCACTGACATTTATTCATATATCGTATGAAATAATTGTTCTATTACTATTACGATTAACTGCAGATATAGTCGTATAAAATGTATTATTAAAACCATGTATTATTGTTCTGATTTCACAGCCTGTACAAATTTATAATATTTCAGTAAATAAAAATGTAATAAAGTGTAATAAAATTAATAACACTTTACAATGAAGAAAATTTATTTAATTATATGTTTATTATTAATTAAAGCAATGTGTTCTATAAGTGTAATTATCAAAACTGAGAAGGAAAATATAAGGAAGAACATCTGTTATATTTTTTTTTTTTTCTTCTTCTTTGATTTTTTTAAATCTTTGTTTATCATTTGAAAAAGGAATTTCTTTTACAACTTCAATTTCATTATATAGTAGTTCCTTGACTATCAAACCAGAAAGATGATTTTATTTTTCATTTTTACAAATGAATATTCATCTTGTACTTGTTTTGTGTTTTTGTTGTTATTAATATTGATATTAATGTTTTGTTTTGTTTTATTTTGCATTGTATTGTATATTTAACAAATGGTGTTCTCATTCTAAGGCTATGGTGACAATAATTCAAAATATAATGAAAAAACAACAACAACCAAACAAGTCTTTTTGGGGGTATTCTCTCATTATTATTACTATTTTTTAATGATTTCTGTAAGTGATGCAAATCTTTAAATGATTCTTTTCAGTTACTAACTGAGGTTTCAGTGGCTGATAGGTGCTGTTATTCAGTAGGAGTGACAACTTTCTAATTACTTTCATTACTTCAGTTTCAGTTGTTTTGCAAAACATACATAATTATTTATTTTATAAAATGTTTTATTAAAAAAACTTTTAATTGAAAGGCCTAGATTTAATGGAAGAAATTGTAAACAATAACAAAATAATTACTTTTTAAATTCTGTATTTGCATAAGAACATTTTATTTTATTTATTTTATTTTTAATTATTTTGTCAATTCACAATCAGATATATCAAACTGTTGTGTAGGTAAACTCTAAATAACAAAGATGTAAAAAGGAAAATAAAAATTCAGAGTTTATTTTAAAGAAATAGATATAAATACACAATGTTAAAAATCTGAACCAGTAATCCACTCATATTAACATATGAAAAAACCCATTACCGAATAATTTTAAATTTAAAATTAATATCAATTGCAATATATTGTAATCTGTTATAACTTGTCAAAGTGTCATTCCATTGTCATAAATTTAAATTTAAATTATTCATTTGTGCTTAGATTGATTTCAGTTATTCTCGTTTTTAATTATTTGCTGTCTACCTTGAAATAGAATATTTATTTATTTATTTAATTATTGCTAAATCTGTTTTAGTTAAAAATAAAATGATAATTAAAAGCAGATATCTTTAAATATTTTTATGTAGCTTTTTACTCCTCATATAGATTTATCTTTATTCCTTTTTTTTTAATTATTATTATTATTATTTTATATTTTTTTAATGGATTGGTTAACGCTATTTCAAACAGTTTTGACATAAAAGTTGGTTATATTGACATCATTCAGTCTAAATGTATGTAACAGAATGTCGTAAACAGGGATGAATAATTATTTTAAGATGTGATAATCTGCCAAGCCAGGAAATAACAACTAGCTCTAAGTAGCTGTTAAGAATGAAGTTATAACAGAAAAATACTGGAATCAAAAAAAAAATCCTACTGAAATTATCACAAGAAATTAACATTTATTTTATTTCACCACACATCTTTAATGTAAACTGAAGAAAACTTAACACTTGCTACAATTATTTTTTTTTTATTAAGAAGGCATTGCAGAATATTGCCTATATCTTTTAAGTTATAAATGAATGAGAGAGAGAGAGAGAGAGAGAGAGAGAGAGAGAGAGAGAGACTGAATAGCTTTCATTGTTTTGTTTAGGAAATTAAATCTAGTTCAGCTCAGAGTAACTAATTTAAACACAATAAGTCAGAATATAAAGTCCACACAAGTGAGTGATATGTGAATGAATGTTGACAAAGTGAGTCATTTTAGTTTGTCAGTTACTAATAGCTGAAGATATTTCTTTAAGTCTTGATAGTATTCTTTTATCATCATCATCATTTTTTTCTTCTACAAATGCTGATATTAACTTTTTTTTTTTATGATAGTTCCATAGTTATTTCTTAAGTACGTTTTCTCTTTTGAGAAGATTGAAAATGTTTGCTTTAAAATAATTAGTAATTCTGAAATTCATAAAAGTCCTAATACAAAATAAAAAGGTTTATCGAAGCTAATTTCAGTTTTTGTTAGTAACATTATACAGTATAGAAAAATAATAGGCATTTTTTACAATTATTTTTATTACTATTATTGTTTAGTTATTATTATTAATCTTCATTAGAATTATCATTATCATTATCATTATCATTATTATTATTATTATTATTATTATTATTATTATTATTATTATTATTATTATTATTATTATTACATTGTAGGTACAAAAGATTAAAAAATAATATAGAATAAAATTTTCATTTTTTTTTATAATTTACTTTGTACATGATTTTCATTTTAGACCTACACTATCGTTAACAAAAGAATTAACTGTAGAAAGGTAACATGACTGGCTGATGCAATAGATATTTATTTATATAGTATAGTATAAACCTTACAAAGAACGATGACTCATTCATCTGTGTTTTTGTCATGATTTTCAGCGAAGTGTGGTATAAATGACCCTGTTGACAAACAGAAAACAGATGTAACTGTGTGTTAGCAAAGACTAACATTGTGTAATGTGCAGGTGGGGTGTTTTGAAAACTACACAGTCTTTAGACTGGCGTGTCTGAGTGTGGCAGTATCTGTGTGAATTTGTCAATGTATTTTGTAGAGAGTTGTTTTTGTACATTATTCTTTTCTTCTTTATTTTTTTCTTAAATTTATTTTGTATTTAAACTTTATGGCATATATATGTAAAAATATAAAAAGAAAAAAAAGAAAAAAGAAATATACAGAAACAGAAAATATATATATATATATATATAAGAAAAAAAAAGACCAAAATAACAAGTCAAAAACACTGAAACTGATTCCAGAGTAACCTAAAATACAGAGCCAGCACTGATCTAAGACTGTTTTGTCCTCATAAAATAAAAATATCATTTATATAATCATAATTTTTATTTTGTGCTTTTTCAGAATATTTATGTTTATAAACAATGTGCGACACAACAGTAAAAATAGGTGCATGTAGTAAAAAATATTTTATTATCATTGTGGTAAATTCTTGTTTCATTTGACAACATAGTAAAATATCCATGAAATAATCACATACATACATAAACACACATCAGTGTGGCTAAGAAAATGTATAAAAATAGTTTTATAACATTCGTTTCTGCTTACCGTAATATTTTACTTCATTTCAGATTTAAAGTTTGGACCATGGTTCTGGGAAAAATTAAAAATAAATGTTTAGTCTTATTTATTTATTTTGTTTTGTTTTGTTGTTTTGCTATTATTACTATTATTATTATTATTATTATTATTACTATTATTATTATTATTATTATGGGCTTTTGGGGGGTTGTGTATTTGTATGTGTTTTTGTTTGCAGTGATTTAACATTTTTAGAAAATATAAATAAATGTTTTGTTTTCTCATTTTTTTTTTTTTTTTTTTTCTCAGAATGGCTGGTCTGTCAGAGAAGAATAAGAAGAAAAAGAACAATCTTTCCGAGTGGTCAAGAACGGGAAGTTTTGTCAACAAACCAGACCACGGCTGGATCCACCCAGACCAGCAGCTTCAACCAGACGCAGGAATCTGTTACGGTGTCAGAGTAAGTCACGCTACTTTGAATTAATCTCACTGGAGTTTGTTACGGTGTCGGAGTAAGTCACGTTACTTTGAATTAATCTCACTGGAGTTTGTTACGGTGTCGGAGTAAGTCACGTTACTTTGAATTAATCTCACTGGAGTTTGTTACAGTGTCGGAGGAAGTCACGTTACTTTGAATTAATCTCACTGGAGTTTGTTACGGTGTCGGAGTAAGTCACGTTACTTTGAATTAATCTCACTGGAGTTTGTTTATTCTGAGAAACAGAAGGATTCAGAACAATCATGAGACATCAGTTAATGCATTTTGTATTTATTTGAATTAGACATTTCAGTTCTGTTCACTTTTTCTTTAGTGTTCAGCTAATTGTATTCAGTGTTACTGCATATAGCTTTAATTTTATTTTATTTTATTTCATTTTTTTTTCCACTTTTCTTCTTTGTTCATTGTAACAACTGCACCAATTTAAAGTGTTTGTTTTTGCAGTACATTGGATGTATTGAAATCAAAGAATCAATGAAATCTTTGGATTTTGAAACAAGGACTGCACTAACTAGGTAAATATTTATTTAGGCTGAATAAACATCAGAATATTTTAATATTACATCTTTAATGATTAATAGATCTTTGTCTCATAATGATAATTTCATAAAAATTGAAATAATAATAATAGAAAAAAAACACAACTAAAATCAAGTTTAATTTTCCATTAATTTAACTGATCAAACCAACACATTCAGGGAAAAATAGCGTGACTGTTGACATGAAGAAAAGAGTGTACTAGATGCTCTGTATTTCCTCACACTGGTTTCTACACAACCAGTCTTCTTTGTAATCTCTCCTCACACTTTTCAGTACATGATGACACATACTGTTGAATCACACCAAGCAGATATTTTAATTTAATGACTACTTGTTGGCAACTGACAAAATGTATTTTATATAAGTACACAAGATTATTTTGTTTTGTCTTTGTTTAATAGTACCAGTTTAATGTGACATATTAAAAATCTATTTATAATTAACTGTCTGATCTTTTTGTGTCATATTCTTTAGATGTTTTTTAAAACTTAGATGTTAAGAAAGGTTAACACACACATTGCCATACATACGCATGCAAACCCTTACATATACAAGTACAAAAGCTTAACATACACATACTTACACACATATACCACACACACACACACACACACACACACACACACACTTACTTAAACACACACTTAAACACATATAACAATAACGACAAAGAAGGAAAAATAAATAAAAATGTTTTTATTCTTTCAGAGAGGCAATCAACAAGGTGGCAGAGGCTGCTGGATTGAAAACAGTTTCTAAAAAAAGAAAAGTAAACAATTTACCTATCAGCATATAAAATTAATGATATTAAAACAACTCTATATTTAGTTCATTTCTTATTTCTAAAATTAATCACCCACTTATATGATCTGTTCTGTCTACTTTACTGCCAGAGCCATTTCTTTGCCTCTACAGCATTAAACATTATTACATTCACAGTTTATCAGAAATTTTATTATATTCTAAAATAGTGTAAAATATTTTTTATTGTAGAATTTTAGTAAATGTCATTATGAACTTGTAGATATTTATAGTCAGTCTGCAGCAAATGGTTCACTTTATATTCCATGTATGTCAAATACAAAGTATTTACCCCCTGAGTAACAAAATATTATTACCATTTTGTTTCCAGGTGGAAAAGAAAATACTGAAAATGATTGGAGACAATCCATACATGCTTCACGCTGGTTCTAATGTAAACATGACCATCACTATTGATGCCATAAACCTGATGGTCATGGAATCAGGGGAGGTAAGTTATGTGATACCTCAACCTCCTTTTTAAAAAAAAACTATTAAAATTCTTTAATTACTATCATTTTCTTTTTAAACGATGTATTTGCCAAGTGAATAGATTTTTCAGTGACACTCAAATTCTCTGATGTCTGCTGCACCTCTTTACTTTGTACATTTAATTTTATTGTAATAATTATAGAACATGTCTCCAGGTCATTCTCTTATTATTATTGTCATTGTGTTATTGTTTTTTCTGTTCTGTTTATTTGTGTTTTCATTGTTGTTGTTGTTGTTGCTGATATTCCTGTTGTTATTTTCAGATAATTGCAGACCATCCAATGCAGGTTGTGTCATTTGCTTCAGGAGGTGATGCAGTAAGTTTAAAATTCTCATGTTTAAAAAAATGTATAAATCATTAACCTAACTGTACAGATCTTTTTAAATAATCAGGAAATTTTGTAATGTGCTTTTGTGGTGAAAAATTTTGAGGACCGTGAAAAACGAATTTCATCTGATACTGAAGTAAAAACATTTATCAGTCAAACCAAGCCAACAGACATTAGAACACATTATTAATCTTTATGTGAATGATCTAATATAAATATTGATTGTATAATATGCTATACATTTTAGTTTATTAAATAAAATAAAATACTTTTTAACTGATTTGCAAAGTAACTGTACCAGGTATACTGTAGATCATAATAATCTGATCATGTTTTGCTTCAAGCAATACAGTTTTCACTGTAAAACAAAACTTTTGTTTTTAGGAAACTTTGGACTTTGTGGCGTATGTTGCCAAAGATGCCAGCAGAGGGCGTGCCTGTCACGTGCTAGAATGTGGAGGGGGCCTTTCTGAGGATGTTGTTACAACAATAGGCCAGGCCTTTGAGCTGCGATTTAAGATGTACCTCAACAGAAAACCGAAGGCAGTTCAACTGAATGACATGTGAGTGTGTAACATGAAACCTGTGTTTTTTATCCCAGTATCATCCTACCTTCATCACACATTAGTTGTCAGAAATAATAAAACTTGTGAAAATTATTCTGATTTAGAACAAATTGACAGTAATACTTTTCTAATTTTCTTTGAATTCCGAGGTGAAAAGGTTGTTACACTGGTGAGAACTGGTTTTAAAACCAGGCAGATAACAGGAACAGAAACTGATAGCTGATGTGTTAGAATTAGTTTCTTAGTTTATACCACTTTATTCCTGAGAATAATAAAATAATGAGAATGATTTATACTTTTGTTTAAAAAGAAAATAATAATGATGTAAGTATTGATCAGTGAAACATAGCAGTTGTGAATACTACACAACTAGTGTATGTAAATGTAAAGTTAGGGAAGAAATCATGAAAACAAGAGAAAACTGTCTATCCATGAACTTTTTTTTAGATATCAGTAACATTTTTCACTAATAATATCAAATGAAAAATTATGAATTTTGTATGTATATGAACTTGAATCATGTATCAACAATTAAAATGATTAATTATAATCTGAAACTACATTCAATAAAAATTTAAGACAATAAAATGAATTAATTTTAATTAATTTATTCTGACATTCTCTTAAGCATTTTTCAGTGTTGTGCAGTGGTATTTTAGAGAAGATTAAATCAGATTATTTATTCTTAAATAATATGTTATCACATTCTTTTAAAAGTATTAATGTGATTTGAAAGTTTTATTCATTTCAAAAATTTGTAAATTCTTTTTTGTCTTTAGTCGTGATAATTCAGAGTTTGAAAATTCCAAATGGGGAGAAGAACGAGAATATTACAATGACAGGGAAGGAGCTAGCCCCCCTTCTCCCCCACCTGTACCTCCTATGCCAGAATATAACACTCCCAACAGTTTGCCAGTGAGTGTGTGTCCTCCATTTGTTTATTTATTTATTTATTTTATTTATTTTGTAAGTAATAAATTATTGAAAGTTCAGCAATAATTCACTGATTTTAAGCACATATTTTAAACTTATGTGATAATATTTTACCATAATTGCAAGAAACATTTAAATAAAAGAATAATGCCATGAACAATTGTTATAAATTTTTAAGTTTTACACATTTGAGAGAAAAAACATTTGATGGAATTATTTTTATAAATTTTATAGTTTGCAGTATTTTTTTTTTGTTTATATTTTTTTTTAATTCTTTTTTTTTTTTTTTTTTTTTATCCACTAATGAGAAATTTAAAATATTTGTGTTCAGGTTGGCATGTATGTGTCAGTAAAGGACAAATCAGAGAATGCTGTTTACTCAGAACCTACCAAACCACTGATAGACCTGTCAGACAGCAAAGTGTACGACAACACTCCAGGTTCACTTATTTTCTTTGTTAAAAATTAATACCAGTTAAAATAACTTTTTGAATACATATTAATTTGTCAAAAAAAAATTTCTTAAAGAATCTCTCTGGAGAATAAACAGGCACTGCACTTTTAATATTTGATAAAATAAACTGACAAATTTTATTATTTTATTACATCGTTTTTTTTAATGTAGTTAATATTTAAACTGTTTTTCACATCGAAGCATATTTTACTGGCTGACTCATGACTAAGTGCAATGTACTCTGCAGTGTGTATAAATAAATATTAGCAGAGCACCATTTTGTTAATAGTAGTCAGGTCTGTGATCAATTTAAATTGATTTATTTTGCATGATTTATACTTGCTATCACATACACATTATTTATACCTGTTTGTTTGTTTGTGGTACTGATTGTTCAGAAAGTACATCTATTTAAATTTAGCCAGGTTTACATTCACTAACACAACACATTGTTTACACCTGTTTGTTTAGGGAGTAAATGTAATGGTGCTGACAGTGCTGAGTGTGACAACGTTTGTAATGTGTATGACAACAAAGGCAGTGATGTAACAGAAAACAAAGAAAACATCGTCTACGACAACAAAGAAAACATCATCTACGACAACAAAGAAAACATGTCAGAAGAAGCATCCACTGGAGCAATTGACCCTTTTGATATGAGTAAGTAAACACTTTGATATGAGTAAGTAAATACTTTGATATGAGTAAGTAAACTCTTTGATATGAGTAAGTAAATACTTTGATATGAGTAAGTAAACACTTTGATATGAGTAAGTAAACTCTTTGATATGAGTAAGTAAATACTTTGATATGAGTAAGTAAACACTTTGATATGAGTAAGTAAACACTTTGATATGAGTAAGTAAACACTTTGATATGAGTAAGTAAATACTTTGATATGAGTAAGTAAATACTTTGATATGAATAAGTAAACTCTTTGATGTTTGGTGAACAAAACTCTTTGATGTATGTAGATAAACTCCTGTTAAAAGTTGTTTGATATCTATGAGTACAGACTTTGATGTAAATACAGTGATGTGTGTAAAGTTTTTGGGCTGTATTTGTTTAAAGATAAATGTTAACAATTATATAGTTAAATGGAAATATATATTTATTTAAAAATAAATGAGAACATTTAATATTTCAGTGTGATTGTATATTTTCTAAAAAACTAACATAATGATATTTAAGATTTAAATGTGACTGTTCCTTTGTTTAAAATGATGACATTTGTGTATTTAATAGTATTGTAGATCTGATTAAAGATAAAATTGTAATATTTGTTGACAGATTCATTTGGAAGTACAGTCCCAGAGCCAGTGTCCAGTGTTGGACCAAATCAAGATAATCACAAAAAAAGTGAAAACTCTGCTCCCATCTTTGAAGAGTGGTTCCATGGGCAGTTATCCAGAAAAGAGGTACAGTGAAAGTTTTAATACACTCACACGTGTTCAGTGTAATGTGTAGTTAAAACTTTGACATACAGAATTAATGAAATAACAAAAGATACATCAAACTAGTATGTATTTGTTAAAATGTCGCATTAAAAATATCCTTCTAATCTTTATGGAAGCAGGTAGTATATTTTGTTGTTTTATTTTTGTTGTATTTTTTTTTATTATTATAATGATAATAAAAAATATATATTTTTATTCTTGTAAACTGCATTTAATATTATTCATAATAAAGAAATAAAAATGGGTTTCAAATTAACATTTTTTTAATTTCAGGCAGAAGTGTTGTTGGTGGAAGATGGAGATTTCTTGGTTCGAGAGAGCAGTAACAGTCCAGGCCAGTATGTGCTGAGTGGACGACAGAATGGACACACGAAACACTTGCTGCTGGTAGACCCAGAAGGCGTGGTCAGTTTGTGTTTAGTAAAAAATTTAGAACATTTTGTTTTTAAACTGTCTTCTTTTCAATACATTGATGTGCTGTTTATTCTAGATAAATATAATATATGTTGTTGACTAGATATTCTGAGGTTATATTACATTTTAATTTTAATAATGATTAAGAATATCAAGATAAAAGTATTAAAAAAAATTATGTTTTGTTCTTTCAGGTACGAACAAAAGATTTTATTTTTGACAGTGTCAGCCATCTTATTAGTTATCATAGACTGAACAACTGGCCAATCGTGACACAGGGGAGTGAACTACTTTTGACTCGACCAATCAAAAACAGTTTAACATCTTGTTAAATGTTTTGGACAAATCTGAAGGGTATCTAAAGTGAAGCTGAACATACTGAATACAGAAAAATGAACAGTTTTATTGTGTCTAAACTTAAGAATATTTTCTAATAATGAAAAGCAATAATCTGGATCTGTGATTTTGTAAACAGTTCGTTTTAATAAACCTCTTTTGTCTATAAATGTTTGGTAAACTGAAACACTATTCTAAACCATGTATTTTGTAACAGAAAATCGTTTTTTTTTTTTTTTTTTTTCAGACATATTAGCAGAAGTAAATTGAATGTAAAAAAACATCTTTTCTCTTAATTGTAACTACTTCCTCTGTTCTAAATTTTTCTTAGGTAGGAAATTAGCATGTACTATTTGTTTTCAGCCTGTTAACTTAACACAGATTGGTTAGTTTGATTAATTCCATATATTAACAGCTTAAGAGTCAGTGATATTTTATTATATCTTATTTTTTATTCTTTTTCTCTTTCCAGTATTAATATATTATTTGTTTTGTCTCTTTATGAGTTTTTTTGACACAACACAGTGTAGTAAAATGAATGGTATTTTATAATAATCATGTACGCTGTTACATTAAAGGTGAAATACAGGTATGTGAAGGTAAAATGTACATAAACACTAATTGTTAAGTTTATATTCAGCCTCTAATTAATGTGGAATCAGTTTTCAAAACTTAATTCTTTATTATACAGTAACAAAATCTGTTGTAAATAGTACTTATATTGTTTAAATTACTGAGAATTTATTCATATCAAAGATCTCATTTTGATTTGTACAATTCATGTAGGTGGATACTAAATTTTAAGCTGATCTGTGTAAGTCTTCCAACTGTCAGTGATTCGGAGAAAACTTGATAGATTTTGTTTTTATTTTGTTGTTATTTATTTTAATGAACGAAAGAAAGAATAGTTGTCTTGTTTACAGATAAACCCAAATTTACGACTGGGTTACGTTTTGACTAACTCATCATTCTTCATTTTATCTGAACTGCTGAATGAGCTGCTGGACAGTATTCACAGTAAGGATTGGAAACATCTTTTTATTTATCTTTTCTTTTTGTGGTGGTTTATGAATGGGCATAAGTCATAGAGGTCATGTATAATAGTTACATACAATGTAAACAGACTGACAAATACACTGCACTTAAGATAACTAATTACTCGTATTTAATTGTAACCAATCAGGCTTTACACAGAGACTGAAAATAAAACAGCGAGGTCTTAGTTGTGTCATGTTGAACATCAAAACATGAATTTTAAGAGGAACATGGTAAATATCTGGATCACAGAAACAAAAACACAGAAGTGAGGAATACAATAAATATCAGATCCAGACAAAAACACTGTGTTTACCAGTCAGTTTTCAAATTATTCAAAATAACATCACCATGGTGATGCTGTAACTATTAAGAAGAGTGATTTTCTTATTTGTATAATTACTTAATCATATTTTTTATAAAATTCTTGTTAATAGTATTTTTTATTGAAAGCAGGTATTTCAGAACAAATCAAATACACATGTCCTTATGTCAAAACACACTTTTTAAAAATTTACTTATTTACTTATTCCAATAGTTGACATTATTGCACTGAATTTTCTGAAATGTATTCTGCCAGGTTAAACAAATTGGAAGAAAAATGTTTAATATAAAATTAATTATACAATTACCTTCATTATTTATCCTGCATTCAGGTTTAGTAATAAAATATTTATTCAGTTAGAAGTAAAATAAGGAGTAAAAGACTGCGTAGAATATAAAATGTAGCTTCTTAATCAAATCATTTATAAGGACACACGTTTTTTTTCTGTATACTTCTATAGTTTCATACTGATTTGGTAAATATATTAGTATTTCATTTTTAAAATGAGTATATCATACATTAAGAAACAAATTTAGCATTTACTGTTTTTATTGTTGTCTTATCTGCCTGCTGTACTCTGACATAAACGTTTTTTGTATTAAATCTAATAAATTTGCAGATTTTATGTAATTATTATTATATATATAATATATGCATGTTTTAATTTATTACCATTTTAAATTTTTTCAGTATTGATTAATATGTGTACTTTTGATGAATTTTTTGTATTTGTCAGTTTTTTTTGTAACCTATGACAGATGAAAAGCCAGAGAAAGAACTGAAGTTTTTCTTTGTAAATTATCATAAGGTTGTGACAAGGAACACTGTTTTTTTTATTAAATACACTTTTTTCTTTCTTTAACCATGCTCATGATGAATAAATTTTAATAAAGAAAGGTTTCATTAATGTATAGAACATATTTTTAATCAGTGTAATTAATTGGCGTAGCCAATGGCAATTTGTTTTAGTAAGCAACATAGGGTTTTTAATACAAACTTTTGCAAAGCCAAGAATGTGTATCAGTTTATATACCGGACATAGCTGCTACAAGAAACAAATATCTTTCAGACATTAAATCTGTGATTCCATTATTGTCCAAGAAGCAGTTTCTTCCAAAAATATTTTGTTTCATACATCAGTAGTCAAATGGATGCTTGTAGTTGTTGCATTTTAGTGGGTTCATTATTTCAACTGTATCAAAACATGGCTTTTTTAATGCTTACCTTCATGGAGCTATAAACAAGATTAAATAAAATAATTTTACATTTCCTTACTGAAAGAAAAACTAATAAGGATTCATTTGTTTTTATTCAGCCTCAAAGAGTAGCCTGTAAATCTCACTTTCCCCAAGTTGAAAAAATCATTGCTGTTTTTGTTTGGAGATTCTATCAGTGAAGTGAGACAATGTGTTATTACTCAATGACTTAATAAAAATCAACAAATCCAAACAAAGGTTCTTTAAACAGATTTTTAATAAGTGCTTCACACTATGGCTTTGCAGTGAGTTACACTTGATTTTCGTATCAACTGTTTTCAGCAAGGTTTACACTGAATTACCTATTAGGGATCAGATGTCTTTGCAAAACAATTTAATGATAATGTTGAGGAAATAAAACAGGATTTTATTACTAATTTCTACAACAGGTGGTATGTTATAACTTCTGAGGTGATTTGTCTGTTTTAACAGTATTTTATTATACATCATTGTCTGTATATCAAAGTAAAATGTATTAAAATTTTATAACTTTGGTTCGATTTTTCTTTGTCTTTTGAGCGGTTTCTTTTTTCTCCTCATATTCAGCATCTACACTTTGATCTTCTGCAATTCGTTCAACAGTCTGAGAGGAAATACCTGACAAAACAAAACAGTTAATAATTAGATAATAAAAATAAGTTTATGTAGGAATTTTATCTGACTTATGGATATTTCAGAAGACTGTTTTTATTAACAGAAATAATCATGTTTTATGGAAAGAATAAAAATGTGTGTTAACAAAACCGTTTCTAAAACTCAGTGAAATATAATTGTTTTATAAGAAGTAGGATCAGTGGCAGAGTTCTCAGTGAAATATTTTGTTCTGAACGATCAACATACACGATAGATTACACCCCTTTCACTCCAGCAACTGCTGCACAAATATATATAATTGTTTTATCTTTGAGACACAAAACAAAAACCTAAAGTATTCATGTTTACCCTGTTCTTCCAAATGTTGTGGACAGTCTTTCATGTAATGATCAACAGCACCGCAAGCACGACAACAGCCTCCTTGAAAAATACAACATTTTAACTTAGTTTTGTCATGAAAACTTTAATTCTATATACTATATACTATATAGTGTGTTTAGTGGTACAGTGGACATATGAAATCAGTGAAAAAACTAATAAAATTATTACTTCTGAAAAAAAGAATGAAATAACAGTTGATAATAAAATGAATGAACAATCTAATACTAAATTAAGTTTGGGAAATCTGCTAAAGATATTTAAGCTGTTTGCCAGCACTGTCACATGTACAGTTCAGATGTCTGTGTTTTGAGGTGGGTGTGCAGTTCAGACATAAACTAAATATTACTTACCTTTTGGATAAAGACCTCTTGGATTATCTGGACACTGTCTGGTTATGTGTCCCATTTCTCCACAGATGAAGCATTTGGCAAAAGGGTATTCACCTAGAACAGGACAAATAACATTTAATAAAGTTTGTTTAATCATATTCCTGAATAATAAAAAAATGAAATAGTTATCAGTTGTTTATTAAAATGTTAACATAGGTAGGATCAAGAGATCAAAGTGGTAACTTTAATGAGGTGTATTCAGGAAAAATAATAAATAATTTTGTTTTGTACAAAACACACAGGACTCTATTATCTGTTTTCCAGATAAAAAAACTGCTTTTTCTTGTTTGTCACAGGAAATCTTTGTCTCAACAATCACTGTTGTTTTAGTCCTGTTTCCAGCATACCACGTGTCATCAATGTTAAAAATAATAAATATCTTCACAATGTCTGTGATGAACATGTAACATCTGATACCATAAATGAGGTGTTGCTCTTAATGCATAATGGTAAGTAAACCCAACATGAAGCAACCATTTCAAAAACAAGATACCATGGAAAAAAGCCAATCAGTAGCCATGACATAAAACACTATTATTTTACTGAAGCTGATAACATTATGACTGAGTTGCTATACAAATAATTTTTTGTTCAAAAAAACTATAACAACAGTTTTATATTCATAAAAGATAATTTAGGTTACATCATTTGAGAAAATACAACCTACTGAAAAAAGAAATATTATTTTGTATGAAACAAAGTTGACATTACTGACCTGGACTGAGTTTCAGAGAGCAGTTAGAGGCTGAGTGTTCTGTGGAGCCACACTTAAAACAGATCCCAGTGCCCTGGTCCGTCGACTCCCTCAACAACTCACAGTCCTGCATCTTGTGTCCAGGCTGCCTGCAGTTATAACACACCTACAAATAACATTTTAGTAAGTCCATCTAAAATTCATCAGTTTAAATCATTTATTTAAAATACAAACGAAATATATAAATAATAAAAACAAAAATTAAAATGCATAACTTTCAAAAGTCCATTTCCAAATAAATAACAAAAATTAAAACTTTCCTACAAAAAAAATAACATTTTAATAAGTCCATCTAAAATTCATCAGTTTAAATCATTTATTTAAAATACAAACAAAATATATAAATAATAAAAACAAAAATTAAAATACATAACTTTCAAAAGTCCATTTCCAAATAAATAACAAAAATAAAAACTTTAAAAAATATAGTAATAAATTAATAAAATAAAAACAGTGTATTACCCAGACAGACCAGAAAAAGAAAGAAAAAGGTAAGACCACCCTGTCAGTGATACAAATAAAAGCTTTCTAGTTATTTAGCAATAAATATATATTTATAAAAACTGGTATTATTATGTTCATACTACTAAAATTTTAGATGTGAACATAATAATAAATGGACCAAATATTAGTGTGAAATTAAATGAATAAACAGATGCACAAAGAACAAAAATCAAAATTCAGCTAGGTTAATTATTCACCACTAATAAATGGTAAAATTATGTATTTTGGTGAAATTTGGAAAGTTTTTTGGACAAATGAAAGACAAGCTGATCTCAAAATTAAGTATCCTTCCCCAAATAATAGCAATAAAATAATAACTCTTACTTTTTCAGACTTTTTCTGCTGAATTCTTTTTACTCTTCTGTGTTCACGTTTGGTTTCTTTATTGTAAACTTTAGCCAAATATCTCTCCTTTTCATCTGACCACTGTCCACCTTTATTTCCAAATTTATTCTTTATTCCTGAATGTTTCAAAGGTGTTTTCCATTTTTTCTCTTTACTTCCTCTACCTGCTGATAATTTTGATTCAGTTTTATTACTTTTCATGTCTTGTTTTGAAGATGAACTGTTTGTTTCATTTTTGTTTTTAGTATCTGAGTCTGACACATCTTTCTTCATTTCCTCCCACTTCGAAGCATCAAGTGGTTTCCTTCTGTTTGAATCCCCAGCTCTGGCCCACCGTGTCATTCTGTCCTGCCAAAGAAATATAAAAAATGTATAATAATAATATTATTACTGCTATTATAATATCAAAAATAGTAAATATTTGAATTACGAGTTCCCCAACTTATGAGTTTTTCAAGTTAGGATCAGTTGCCCAGTCGATTTTTTGCTTTGAGTTGCAAGCCGAAATCTGAGTTACAAGTGAGTTTCAGATACGCTCTGCTAGTTGACGCAATGAACAACACAACATCCACCCAGCATCCCATGTCTCACTCGTTAGCTTCATGTGGTTACCTTGCTGTGGAAGCATCTCTGTTGTGTTGTGCTCGCATTATGACCAGTATTTTGCCAAATTTCCATGGATCCTAAGAAAGTGAGTGCAAAGGACAGTGCTGAGAAGAAGCGGATGTGTCCATTGAATTAAAGCATAAAATCATAGAAAAACACGAGTGAGGTGTGCATGCAGTCAACTTGGCTAGGCAGTATGAGCGTTGTACTTCTAGTAGAAGTTCTGAGGTGCACCATACTCAACCAGAAGAACTGATAAAGGCTAACTCCAGCCAAAGGCATTAAAATAATTTGTCTGATCTCCAAGATAAATACTTTACAAAACCAATTTATTTGTTTACATTCTCTTTTATTTTGTTTTTATACATACATTTTTCTTACTTAAAAACATGTTACAAAAAATTGGTGTGGGTTTTGGGGGCTGGAACAGATTAATGGTATTTCAAGTAATTTCAGTTGGGATATATGAATAAACTGAGTTATGAGCTCGGTCATGGAACGAAATAAACTTGTAAGTCAAGGTACCCCAGTATTTGTAAAATACTACATTGATAATCAATGTTCTATGCTTATTCTACTTTGAAAATCAATGATAATATTAACAATTAAATGATAGCTATGTTTCTTATATAGGTGTTATACAAACATGAAAGAAAACCAGTTTATAAGGAAACATTTTGTTTTCAACATTTTTAGTAGTGAGAAAATATTTTATTAGTAAAATTGTACAAAACATTTTAGAATTGCATAACAAATTTTGAAACTTCCAAGGCAATTTACATGATAATGACCAAAATGTTTCCTGTATTATGTGTATCATCTATATGTATTAAATCAGAAGTTATGTAACCCAATCAATTTGATCATCATCATCATCATCATCTCTGTCCCTCTGTATGTGTGTGTATGTGTGTGTGTGTGTGTGTGTGTGTGTGTGTGTGTGTGTGTGTGTGTGTTGACAATGAATTTGATCTGGAGAGAGAAAGAAAATTAATTTGACAAATGAGACTGTTTACAGTTTTATTTGACTTTTTTTTAATATAAAATACTATCGTAACTATAAAATAGTTGATTAAAAAGGAGAAAATCAAAACCAGAAAAGTTAAATAAACTGTCAGATAATCATAATGAAGCCCACCCGATTCGCTAATAGTAATAATAATAATCATATTAATAAATATGTGTGCATTATTATATACTAATATATAGTAATATATTTTCATATTTTAAAGAATATATATTATATGTCGACATCAATAAAAATATAAAAATAAAAATTATTTAAGCATTAGCTGTCCAAAATTCTTACACTATTGTTTTCGTAATTTTGATGTGATGCTTAGAAACCTCTACATCTTCACGAATTCAATACGAACTTTACAACATGTGTTTATCTTTATGGTGTTACCGGTTCCATAAATAACTTCCGTTTCAGCTGTAAGAAATATATCTATTGGTTTTCTTGAATTTGGTCAACCAATAGAAAAACTTTTATTAAATGTAATACACGTGCATGTCAAGAAAATAGTGTAGACTGAATGTTTAGTACGTATACTGACAAATGTTTAGGGGGTTGGGGAATGGAACTTTTTTCTATAAACAGAACCACGTTTTAATTTAATATCAGAATAACAACCTATAAAATATTTATAATTTAGATTAGGTAGTAACTCAATTTATAAAATGTCACTTTCATAAATCGTACTTAATCAAATAACTACTGAATTATCATTTATGAGAAACTTACCTCTGTGGTTGTAAAATAAAACCTGTTCACGAACGACAACTCTTACTCAGAAATGATCTCATATTCGTCTATCAATTGAAACCAGCCTAAAACATAATATTTATCTCTGTAAGTCTACCTCTATTCAGATCTACATAACAAAGAACATTTTAATGATAATGCAGATTTCATAAAAATATTTTTGAAAATAATTTTTTTTTTTACATCAGCTAGGCTATTTTTTTTTTTTTTTTTTTTTTAACCCAAAAAATATCAAAATGCCGATACCTGGAAAGTGGATTTTTGAAACATTTGAAATGCGAAACCTTTTACACTGTTATAGATGTCTTCAAAATATTTTTTTATTTGTTTTTATATTTGGGATTGGTTGGGTTTTAATTGGTATAGAATGAATCATGCGTTAGCACCGGTACTTGAGAAATGTTGATCATTCTCTTATCTTTGAAAATATTAATTTAATAATTAATGTCATTCCAATTTATTTTTTAATACATATCTTAATTTATTTATTTATTTTATTTTATTTTTTTGACAGCTGTATCTAAGCATTAATTAGTAGTTTGAAATACTTGTTTGACAACTTTCTAATTAAATTATTTCCTTACACAAATGATACATATCTCCATTATCTGCATTTTTATTTTCTTAGTTTTTATTGGGTCACTTAAAAAAATAAATAGAAGTAACAGCATAACAAGTATGTATGCATAACGGATTACTTTTCATTATCATTCACATTTCAGAATAGTTGTTATTTATCAGATGAAATCACTGGATTGAAACATGGATGCCAAAGAAGTAAAAGCGACTTTGAAGAAAGCCAGAAATGCTATACAAAATAAAGAATTCAAAGAAGCCCTCAAATGTTGCAAGGTTAATATACTGACAGACACATGTACACTGCTACATGTCATAAAACTGTCACAGTCAGTATCACTCTTAGCGATAACCAAAGTATAAGTTTAATTAATAAATTATACTGAAAAACATTAATGAAAAGTTAACAGGCATAGATGAATGTGATTGAAGTTGATGAATCTAGATCTCTAAACATTTATGTATTTATTTAAATAATTCTGTTTCTCACTTCTTCATTCGTATTGTAAGATTTACAAATATTTATAGATGGATATAGGCAGACACACAAACAGAATTCTGTATGTTCAGCAAAAAAGTTAATTTTTCATCAAGGAGATCCATTGGAATTGTCATAAATGAATTTATTCGTAAAGTTATATTTAGAGGAAATGATCATGCTGACAAAGGTTGTTGTATTTATTATTTAATTACTTAAAACATTTTTATCTTCACTTTTTATTTCTACAGAGTGTTCTGGCACATGATAAAACAAACTACAATGCCCTGGTGTTTGTGGGCGTGGCAGCAGAAGGGTTGGAGCAGACCGATCAAGCCCTGAAGGCTTATAAAAAAGCTACAAGTGAATGTCCAAATCAGCTTCTTGCTTGGCAGGTGCTGTTTCATTTTACCCAGTTCTAATTTATAGTGATATAAAGGCTTAAACACATTGTCAGCACCTTCATCTTACTGTGGCATTTATGTGTGAAGAATAAATAGAATTGTATTTACTTTTTTATTATAATTATTTTATTTTATTTTATTTTATTTATTTTTATTTTTTTATTTTTGTTATTTTGGTGGGGATGGCTTAACATGAATTCATAAAATCCAGTACTCTTCTATGCCTTGAATACCACAAAAGAAGAACATTGAAACTGATGCAGAATGCATGTATCTGCTGCAATTGGAACAAATACATATATATTTCTATTTATTTAAATCTGTATATTTCTGACATTTCCTAATAATCTTTTTAGCATTCTTTTTAAATTTATTTCAAATTTTTGTCTTGGTCCTTTTGACATTTCCAGTACATAAAACTGAGTAAATGTAAATGTAACTTGCTGTAAGAACATGGAGGCATCTTTTTCTTTACTTTCAGGGTTTATGTGCATTCTATGAAAAAAACCCAAACCCAGAAAATAACAAAGATCTTGTGCAAGTTTATGAACAACTACTGACACTTCATACAAAGTAAGATTTGAGCAAGTATTTGTGTTTGTGTATGCATCTGTATGTGTGTTTGTGTCTGAATGTGTGTGTGTCTGGTCATGTAAATATTAAATTGATTAGTTATGTATTTATATATATATATATATATATATATATATATATATATACTATAATACAGTTTTTACTTCAAATCATTTGTATATATTTCTTTTATTATATTGTTTTGTTATTTCACTTTAATTTGAAAATGGTTGTTCAGCAAACTTCTTTTTCAAACAAAGTCATAATTAATTTATGTTTAGGATTTGATTTAAATAGTATGTGTCTGTGTAAATGTTTCATGTTGTTTATCAGTTTTTACAAAATTTACTTCATACTGATAAGAGCTAAAAAATGTTTTTAAACAATATTATTCATGAGGAAGCTGGCACAGAAACTTCCAAAATAATTAAAATAAAAATTCTGAATTCAAAGACTACCTAAAGTATGTTGTTTATTAGAATAAGAAAAGGTTTCAAATTTTAAAAAACAAATTTTCCAGTGCAAAAGAAAAAGAAATTGAAATAACAAAGAAGTTAATAATTTTGCTGGCATCCATGAAAGAAGAAGAAGAAAAGGTGAGTTGTCAGAAATAATTATATACAGTTTGTTTTAAATGGATCTCATCATCTTTACAGACAAATATCTTACAAAATTAATATTGTATGATGTAGTTTCCACTCTATAAGAAAATAAACAAAAAACCCAAACATTTCTGCTTGATAAGAAAAGCCTAAAACAAAGTTGAGAAGTGTTGCATTTATCCATGAATGAGCATTTTAATTGATTTCTTTGGACTTCTGTCACTATCCATATCAAATATTTTTATTTCATTAATGAAATAAAGTATATATTTTTAAGGTAGCTTATATATATATTTATGAAATATTTGAATATTATTATTTGAAATGTGAGAAGTATTTGTTGTTTGAAGGTGATGAAGCTGTTTGGAAGTCTGGTCTGTGAAGGACATACAGAGACAGTGAGAGAGATTGTCTCAGTGATACAGAGAGACACGTCTCACAGTGAAACACTTGTAAGTTTGACTTGTACAAACCAGCTTTGAACTCCCAGAACTCTAAACTGAAGCTTGGGAAATTAATAAAATGTATTTGAGCTTTTAGACAATAATATATAATATTTTTCTTATAACCAATAATCATAATAAATTTACATTTCATTTAGGTTGTTATCCAAAATTACTTTGTATTCTTACTGTTCTACCATTAACAATTTTTCATTCATATCCATGGTTTTGCACAGTTTAAATTTTATGTTTTTACAGTTTAAACAATGTATTATAAAACTTTGTTGAAAATCGTAGCTAAATTTCAGAATTAACATGTTTTTTGTTTTTGTTAAATATCAAAAATATTTCAGGAAAAATCTTCATGTTTACAACGTGGTAACAAAACTAAAATTAAATTGATTGTTGGAAATCATCTAATATTCAGCTAGTCTTCTCTCTGTCTCTATGTCTCTTTTGCTCTGTCTCTTTTTCTGACTGTCTTTCTGTCTGCCTCTCTCTCTCTCTCTCCCACCCACCCTCCCTCCCTCTGTGTAAACTGGACATAATTTTGATTAACACCTGTATGCAAACATTTTCAGGCAGATGTTATTCATTAAGCAGTCTTAGTGAAATGTCACTGTTTAACTGGGTAATCTTTCCCATTACACCTCTGTACTCCTTTCTGTCTGTGGGAAAGTCCATATAAAGTAGTTTCCTCATTATCAGAGCTAACAACACTGAATATAAACAGTTCATTATTAATTCTAGTTTTCTGCTTGTTTCTAAAGTTGTTGAGGATGCTGAACAATGCTGTGTCACTGTCTGACTTTCTTCAGGATGAGGTGATGATAAAAAAATATCTTGACCTACTTGTTAAGGTGAGCCACATACATAAGTGATTAAATAAAACAAAATTTGATAATTAACAACTATGGTCAATGATTTTTAACTTGTGGAAAATTAGTTTAAAGCTGAAAATTGAATCATTAAAATAAAATAATTATAAAAGGAAATATTAATATTATATGTATGAATATATGTGTGTATGTATATGTGTATGTAAGTGTGTGTGTGTGAGTGTGTGTGTAAAATATGTAGGGAAACATCAAGAAAGTTTTTCTAAATAAATATAAATGTATTTTCAGAATTGTGATGTACAAAATATTGAAAAAGTTTGTAGTCGACTTCATGAACAGTTTCCTTCCATGTGTGCTCCATTGCAGATGTTGCTGCAGCTGCTGTTAGACAAGAACATGGGTAAACTCAGTGTTAATGCTGTCTTTGTGTGTGAGTGTGCACGTTCCTTACACATTTTCATTCTGTTCCATTCACAATGTGTAATATAACAGAAAATAAAAATAACACTGAAACTAAAGCAGGTAACGTTAGTTTATCAGTTTTGAGACAAATCAGTGTTTTTTGTTTTTCTGTTGTCAGGATGTGAGCTGGTTGATGAACAAATCAGACGTCTTAGTGAGAAGCTGAGAACTTTGGACAATGGTGAATCTACTGCCATAGCACATATAGCAACAGGCTACCTTGATTTATGTGGAAAGAAATTTGTACAGGCCAGGGAACATATTCAAAAAGGTATTCTGTGTTGTATTAGGTTTGTATACAAAACAGATGTTGGTAAAAGTCAGTCATTGTTGTTGTTTGTGATAAAAACATATTAGTGAATTACACTGTTTATTTTATCACTCAGTATGGGGTGAGGGGGCAAATGTTTTCCCCACCCCTTCTTTGTAGGTGCAGATTTTAGTATTTATTTCTAAATATGATAATATAAATCAGTAGAAATAACAAAAGTAAAATCTGTTTGTTGTCATGTTACTAAGACAGTGTATATTTACAGGTGTAGATGCTGACTCATCACTGGTGTGTGGACACTACTATCTGTCCAGGAGTCTGTTTCATATCCATGCTGACTCAGACTGCATCCAGGCCTGTCTCACTGGTACAGTCTCTGATTAAAGCTTTTTATTTACACCGCACATTTTATTTATAACTATAAAAAGTAATGTATCATTCTTTTATTACAATAGTCTTTTTATAGCAAATCCATTTAGATTATTTAATATTTGACTGACGTGTTTGTTAGTTCTCCATCTTTCTCTTCTTTTTGTTTCTCTGTGATTCCTTACTGCACATTCTTACCAAGTATCTCTGTCCTTCTGACAGTTTCTCTCAAATTTATGGAGCTATTAAAAATTGGTTCACCTTTCTGTTTAATCCAAATTAATTTATTAAATGTTTGTAAATGAATAAATTTTATTACTCTAATTACCTAATTATTATTATTATACTGCTGTTTTCCAGGTCTGAGTTCACTGGAGAAGAAACAGATGAGAATAACAGTGTCCAGACAGTCTGGTACAGACATTGTTAAAGTTAATTCAGACAAAATGTCTCATTAGAAAAGGGACTGAGGCTTCACTGAGACAAGCAGAAGACATTCTGACAAAGGTATGATAAACAAGAATAGTCTTGAGCTTTGAAATTAATATCTATTCTGAGCACTTCTAACAAATCCATGAGGATATTTTGGTATTTTTTTTTAATTATTATTATTACTGCTACTACTACTTCTACTATTATTATTATCATCATTATTATCATTATTATTGTATTATTATTATTATTATTATTGTTATTATTGTTGTTACTGTGGTTATTTTTTATCTTCATAAAAGTTAATTCATTTTATATAATGCTGCAAACTGAACGTTGTTTTTACATCTAAAGTTAATTATGAATAATTTGTGTTAATTATGAATCACACTGTTTCAGATGAATGATGTAAAACATGAGGATGTTCAGTTCTGCTTGGCTTTGATTCACATCGCTAAACAAGACATGGAGAATGTGGAGGTTTGTATTCATTTTTTTTTTTTTTTTTTCCACACAGACAAGATTGTTTACATATTGTCAGTTATTTACCCAGACACATCTCTTATATACAATTTATATATTTGTTAACTTTTTCTTCTTTTTCATTTTGTTTTAATGCAGTTCACTTTTAATACAAATCTAAAATGAAATGTAATTGAGATGAAAAAGTGTTGTTATAAATCATCCAGTTTAATTGTGATCTGCATTCTCAGCAGTAAGCAGTCAGGTTAAAATATCCAGTCTTGAAAACATTAAACTATCCAGTCTTGAAAACAGTAAACTATCCAGTCTTGAAAACATTAAACTATCCAGTCTTGAAAACATCAAACTATCCAGTCTTGAAAACATGAAACTATCCAGTCTTGAAAACATTAAAATATCCAGTTTCGAAAACATTAAACTATCCAGTCTTGAAAACATTAAAATATCCAGTCTTGAAAACATTAAAATATCCAGTCTTGAAAACATTGAAACATCCAGTCTTGAAAACATTAAAATATCCAGTCTTGAAAACAGTAAAATATCCAGTCTTGAAAACATTAAAATATCCAGTCTTGAAAACATTAAAATATCCAGTCTTGAAAACATTTGAATATCCAGTCTTGAAAACATTAAAATATCCAGTCTTGAAAACATTAAATTATCCAGTCTTGAAAACATTAAAATGTAAGATAGTTGTAGTTCTACTCTAATCAGTGTAAATGTTGTCCTGGTATATTTTTTATTTTAAATGTTTTTAATTTTCTAACTTGTTTGTTTTAGAAATGCATTTCTCTGTCATCAATGGAAAGCAAGAAAAAAATATTTCTGACTGGTCTGAAATTGTTTAGCCTGAAACATTTTGAAGAGGCACTGAAGAGGTTTGTTTGGATTATTTTGATAATAACATAGTTCAGTGTAATGTGCATAAGAAACATTGTTAAACCTCACAGAGACTTGAGAGAAATGTGATGTCAAAATGTACATGTTAAACTGCACAGAGAGAAATGTGATGTCAAAATGTACGTGGGCTGGCTGACAGCACACTTAACAAGCCAGTGTCTGTGTGTGTGTGAGTGTGTCCTTACACAAACATCTATACACACAATGTGTCTCATTATATTTTATCTCTGTGCACATATGTACATGTTTATGTATGTTTTGTGCAAATACCTATATGATGTATAAATTCAAATACACGTATATAATTTCAGTTTTAATGAAGCTGTTTACTAATGTGTGTTTAAGTGTTGTGTGTGTGTGTGTATGTGTGTGTGTTTTGTGTTGAGTTGTTTTGTGTTACGGTTTCAGCATACATAATATATATTGAAAATCATATAAACATCCACACATGTATATAATTTCAGTTTTAATGAAGCTGTTTACTAATGTGTGTTTAAGTGTGTGTCTTGTGTTGTGTTGTTTTGTGTTACGGTTTCAGCATACATAATATATATTGAAAATCATACAAACATCCAAACATGTATATAATTTCAGTTTTAATGAGGCTGTTGTACACGATGCAGATAACAGCGAGGTTCACTTCATGCTTGGTAAAACGCTGTGGGAACTGAGAACGTCAGAGCAAAGTGAAGTAACAAAAAAGAAATGTATTGAGGCTTTACTTAAGGTTTGTTTTACTTTATTTATCAGAACATTAGATTTTTGCAAAATAGTTCTAAAAGTTTTAACACTGTTCTTTCAATATAAGTTGTTTTTATAATCGTGCCTACTTTTTTTTCAATTAAAGTGAATAAATAAAACACAAAAGGACCCTAGATGTTGACTCATTATAAAATAACTAATATACAACAGTTCAGCTGTCACAGAATAATGACAAGGTTACACATCTGAGATCTATAACACATACATTCCAAAGATTTAGAAACTTACTGAAATGTTTCATTTTCAGTAAATAATGTTATTGTTATGATAGCTTTTTTTTCAATTCAAAACAAATAAAAACTATCAACAAATGTAGTAAATGTAAAGACTGAAATTTCACCATGGACCCATTTTTTTGAGATATTAAAATGATTCAGTTAACTATTACAATTTTGTTTCGCACTATTTTGCTTCTTGGGAGAAACTGTTTTACAACACATTTAAATCTGGTGTTTCTAAATTCATTTTTCTGTCTCAGCTCCCTATCAGTAATAAAATACATTACTTTATTCTTTTTCTCTTACACAACACATTCACTGTATTACTTTCTGTAACTGTTCTCATTACACAGGCTGCTCAACTTGATCCTTACAACAGTCACATATTTTTATACCTGGGTCACTTCTACAAAGAAATCCAAAATGATAATGTGTAAGTAAAGATTGTTATTTTTGACACCTGTTTATACTTGTTTGTGCATGTTTATGTGTTTTTGTTTCATATTCTTCTTTTTTAAAATGTTCCTCATTTACAGTTAATGTAAAATCAAAGTTAGATTTAGTTACTGCTAAATAAATATTAAAAATAAAGCTTTTTCTGAAATATTCACATACTAAAACATGTATAATATAATAAATAACAATGTGGACCATAACAAACTAATACAACTTCTTAAAGATGAAAAATGCAAAACAGATGAAATTCAACTTACAACCTGTTACAGGTTACATATTATCATGTTAAAGATTTTCTAGTTGTTAGACATATAATAAATATTAATATTTCTATATTGATGGAGGCACATATCTAAAGAACAAGTTTATTTTTTTTTAAATATTTTTAGTTCTAAAAAAACAAAATAACAACAAAAGAAACAGCAAACCCTCCCCCCCCAAAAAAAAATGTTTTTGTCTTGTCTGTAACTAAAAGTGACAAATACACTGAAGTAACAGGCGTGTTCTGTTACAGGAGGGCAAGGAAGTGTTACCAGAAAGCGTTTCAGCTGGACAACTCCAGCGAGGAAGCTGGAGCTGCTCTCTGTGACATGATGGTCGCCATGGGTGACGAGGTGATTATGCTTTCATTTAGTGTATGAAATTCTCATGAGACAACTTTTTGATGTGTGTGTGAGTCTGTGTTTCTTTTTGTTTTGTCTTTGTGTGCAAGCATGAATGTGTCGTTGTGTTCTTGTGAGTGTGTACATGTGAGGGTGAAAGTTTAGAATTGTACATACATTCACATTTGATGTACAGTATATAAATATAATCTTTGCTAGTCTTTTTTTTATTATTATTATTATTTATTACTAATAAGATGTTATATTTTCTGTGTTAAATTTCTGGTAAAATAAGCACACATTACAGTAATGGTGTCACTGGTTATTTTGTAGGAAGCTGCTAAAAGTTTGCTTCTCTCTGTCACAGATCAGTGTCTGGCTGCCAGGTTGGTCTCTGTTCTCTACAAACTCTATTTTATAAAACTCTATTTTATAACACACACATGCAGGTTGTCATTTGTTTTTAGTATTTTTTTTTCTTTTTCAGTTATTATTCATTGTTTACCAGAGTCATGTTGTAATTTTATTTATCCTTTCATCCTCTCAGTCATTCTTTCACTTGTTCAATCATGCACTAGTCACTGACGTATATTACTATTCATTTCATCTTTTACTAAATCCCTCACAAAAACAGCTTACTAACAAGTGGCTGATTTTGTTACCCCTGTTTGGAATCTTTCAGTGGGAAGTGGGCGTGGCTGCGCCTGGGGCTGTATCAGATGAAACATGAAGATCCCTCTGTGGCCATCAAGTCCTTCCAGTCGGCTCTGAGAGCTGACCCTGCTGACCAGTGAGTGACACACAGAATACTTTAACACAGAACCTTTTATATTTTATTAGAACTGTTTAAATTTCAAAAATAACAGATTAAGTAGCAGCAATGTGATGATGAGTGTTTGAATGTGTTAGTTTGTTAGTGACATGGTTTCTCACAGACAGTTTAACACTTTCAGTCGTGTTTGGGAATGTGATGATGAGTGTTTGAATGTTGTTAGTTTGTTAGTGACATGGTTTCTCACAGACAGTTTAACACTTTCAGTCGTGTTTGGGAATGTGATGATGAGTGTTTGAATGTTTTAAATAGTTTGTTAGTGACATGGTTTCTCACAGACAGTTTAACACTTTCAGTCGTGTTTGGGAATGTGATGATGAGTGTTTGAATGTTGTTAGTTTGTTAGTGACATGGTTTCTCACAGACAGTTTAACACTTTCAGTCGTGTTTGGGAATGTGATGATGAGTGTTTGAATGTTGTTAGTTTGTTAGTGACATGGTTTCTCACAGACAGTTTAACACTTTCAGTCGTGTTTGGGAATGTCTTGCTGAATCGTACCTGTACAGAGGCAGTTATACAGCAGCTCTCAAAGCTTTCAACAAAGCAGCTGAGGTCAGTTTATTTCTCTTTGTTAACATCTTACATCCGATATAAATGTAATATATAAAATAATATAGCTTGTTTATTTTGTTAATTTTTCTAATTTCTATTAATTTTTTTTTTTCCTTTTATTTTATTTTTTCATATACGTATTCATTCATTCAGTAATTATTTAATAAAATAACACTAACAGTATTAATACTGTTTCTTTTGATAGTGATAATCCTGTTGTCAGATTCTTTTCTAATCCTCAGGCAGCTATTAAATCTGCTTAGATGTTGAATTTGTTTAACAAGATGTCTGTATTTTTAAAAAGCTGTTTAACAGTTTTATCAGTTTTAACATTTTCATTACTTCACAGCTGGATCCAGATTCTATGTACAGTCTGTACCAGTGAGTATTGTTTATTTGTTTGTTTGTTTTTTGTTTTGTTTTTTTGTTATATAACTTATCTGTAATACTTAGAAAAACTGTTTTACTTTTCTTTCTTTTTTTTTTTTAACTTTAATTCATTGCTGAAAATTTAATTGCAATTCAAAGAATATAGATGTTTGTGGCTGTTTTGAAAAAGTTTTCAGACTTGTTGTTGTTTTGTTGTATTTTGTTTAGGATGGCCAACATCAAGCAAGCTTTAGGTGAATTAACAGAAGCTATTAGCGAATACAAGACAATACTGACAAAATCACCTAACTACGTTCCAGCATTAAAAGGTATTTGAAATTAAAAATGTCATTGGTAACCTTTGATACATAACATAAAATTTTGTTTGTTCATCCAAAATAATGTCAGTTGTTGGCAAAATGTTGAATGAATTTGATTTACAGTCTATAAAAAAAGAAGAAACAATTTGTATTTGTTCTTTACTCAGTGTTAAAACCTCCCTCTCACAAATTAACTGGTTATATTGATTTATGTTGTCAAGTTATATTGATCTGTGTTGTTTTACACCAGAATTTTGTCTTTCTGTTATATTACAACAATTAAAATTAACTAATTAAATCATAACAGTTTAAAAAAACAAATAAATAAAAATAAAAAAAATATAAAAGGCACTTTACTTAGAGCTGTACACATTTGGATGAAATTCAGATCAGGTGTACTTCAAACAGTGATATAGAAAGACTGATGTTGTTTTTCTTTCAGGTGTTGGAGAAACATTAATGCTTCTTGCTAAAGAAAATCTTGGCAGATATTTAAATGATCTTGCTCGAGACAATTGTCAGGAAGCCATCGTGTACCTCACAAGGTCAGTTCTTATTTTAAAGTTTTTGAAAAATAATCATTAATGTGTAAAGAAACTGCTGTAATAAAAAATAAAAATAAAACTGAAAAATAAAATAATAATAATAATAATAAACCAACACAATAAACCATTCACATCGCTGTAGTTTGTGTTTATGTTAACTTGATTCTGACAGTAACATTGTATATGTTTTGTGGTTTGTTTATTTTTAGTTATAAATTATTTAATTCTGTTTTTAAACATGAATTCAGGGCAGCTGCACAGAGACCAGATTTTTGTTGTTTGTGGAAACTTCTGGGGGACGTGTGTACCAGCCTGCACAGATTAGCTGCAGAAACATTCAGGTGAATCAACATCTCTAACCTCAGCAATGCCTGATAGCTGAAACAAATCTCACAATATTCACACTGTATCAAATAAAACAAATCTGCTAATACTTAGAAGGTGTTGATGACAATATATAAAATTATTTAATAAAATAAACATTGCCTGTTATTAATTATCTTTATAAGAAAACATCACTGAATCACTTGTTGTTAATGAGCTCACTGATTGAGTACACTGTAATGTTGATTTTTTATTTTGCATCTCAACATTAACAAATATTTTCAATTATTTCAGTATTGAGGTCCCAGTAAAACTGACAAGAAAAACAGTGAAAGATTCCAAAGAGACGTGTGTCCTGAATAAACTTCAACTGCTGCAGCTGGGAGCAAGGTAGTAAAACATAGAGTTTTATAAAAATAAACAACATTCATAAGAATAATTTAACTTTATATTTTTTATATGTTGGTGTCTATTTCAACAGATCCATTCATTTCCATATCCCTAAGTAAAGTTATAAATTGAAATTTTGATCAATATAAAATTACTTTAATTGTATATTTTTTTCTAATATCAAAGTGGATTCATTTATCTTCATCCTTTATAACATAAATCTTTTAAAATTTCATTGGTTTTTGTAGATGTTATGGAAAGGCTTTGAAAGACATGCCTGATTCTGATTGGCTCTGGCATGACCTCGGTGTCAACTATTTCCACCAATCGGAAGCAGCCGATAATGATAATGCAAAATCATTGGCAGAGAAGTCAGTCCAAGCTCTAAAGAGGTCTTTGACCTTGAATGGCTCTGACTTTCGTCACTGGAATGCTTTGGGGTTGTTGCATGCACAGAAAGTAAGTAAATATCACATTACTAAAAAACAAAAAGTAATAATATGCCTCTTTGTATTTTTAAACCTACTCATTAAAAATATTGTCTAAGGCATTAATGGATAGTAAATGTTAAACAGTAAAAGAATATTCAGAAAAACATTTGATATTCAAGTTGATTGTATTGTGGTGGCTGTCTTTATGTTAAATTACTTTGACTGTGGTATCAGACAGTGATTCAGTTTCTCTTTAAACTTTGTGTGTTTTGTTTTCAGATTACTACAAACCAGATCTGGCTCAGCACTGTTTTATCAAATCTATAAAAACTGAAAACAATGTAAGTTAGACTGTGTTTTCTCTTTACAGTATCCTCTTATGTTTTCAGATTTACTCTGTAACAATGTGTATCTCTACACTGTATCTCAGTCTCTAATAACATACATAAGATTCTAAGTTAAGCATGGATTTAGAAATGTGTAGATTTATCAAACTGAAAATAACTGCAGTAAATGTTTTAATTACTTATGAAAGATGAATAAAATATTTTCAGAATGCTGTAGCTTGGACAAACCTTGGAGCCTTGTATTTGAAAGAAGATAATGTTAAGGTCAGACTAGTTTTTATTTTTATAAATTCATAATACTTCTAAATGTATTCAGTCCTTTCTTTCTTTCTTTCTTTCTTTCACCTTTTTTTTTCACTTTTTCTTTTCTTTTTTTTCTTCTTCCAGAAATTATTACTGTCTTAAATTATTTTGATTTTTTTTTAACAAATAATATTTGTTTAACAACACATTTAATTATTAACTTTGATTATATCAGGTTTTTTTTTTCTACATCATGATAAAAGTAATAAATTATTCTTACTTATTTGCAGCATATTTTTCCCTTATGATTTTTAAATATTTCATCTTCACAATTAGTTTTCTGTTTTTCTGCAGCGGGCCCACGAAGCTTTCAAAATGGCGCAGAATCTGGATCCCTCTTACGTTGCTTGCTGGATAGGACAGGTAGAAACAATCATCTTCAAATGAAATCCTAACACACACACACACAAACACACACTCACACACACACTCACACATACACACACACACACACACACTCACATATACCTGGATAGGACAGGTAGAAACAATCATCTTCAAACGAAATTGCTATACCTGGATAGGACAGGTAGAAACAATCATCTTCAAATGAAATCCTAACAACACACACACACACACATATACCTGGATAGGACAGGTAGAAACAATCATCTTCAAACGAAATCACACACACACACACACACACACACACACACACACACACACACACACACACACACACACAGTAACAACCATAATAACAATAATAATAATATAGTTAATCATTACAGTGTTAACATTTTTCAGAAATCAAAGAAAGGTATTTAAAAACATAATAGAAAGAAAACACCAGCAAATACAAATGAATAAAATGTATTGATGATGTTTACTATTAATGTTAATATGTTTTGGGTTTCTCTGGTGTAAATTCATAAAAGACACACACACACACACACAGATACATATACAAACAGAGCCTTGCTGTATTTACCATTCTAGCCTTCATAGGATAAAGCTGATTTCTTAATAGTAAACAATAATATCTCTCTCTCTCTCTCTCTCTCTCTCTCTCTCTCTCTCTCTCTCTCTCTCTCTCTCTCTCTCTCTCTCTCTCTCTCTGTGTATATATATATATGTGTGTTTATTACTTGGCTGCAGGCTCTTGTGGCAGAGACTGTGGATCATGATGAAGCCATGGACCTGTTCAGACACACCACAGAGCTGGGAAACCACGTGAGTTGTATAAACACTGCTGTAACAACTGTTATTGTAATAACAAATCATTCTGTAGTAAAACAGAAACCATTGAATTGTTATATATAAAAGAAAGTGTGTGGGATCAGGATGTAACAAAAGTTCTGTCTGGTTTTTCAAGTAAATATGTAGTTAGATTTAAAGTTACTTGTGAACATGTAAACTCACTGACAGATGGAAAGATGTCACAGAGAAGAAAGGTGACGTCATCAACAATTGAATAAATCAGCTGTTGTCTTTTCTGTTGTTTTATTGAACCATAGGAAATGGACGGAACTTTAATATATATATATATATATATATATATATATGTATATATATTTAGTGTAATACATATATATATATATAGTGTAATACAACAGAAAGCTATTTAATTATAATTGTAATATTTTTAACTGTTAAGAACTCATGTAAGTACTGCTGAAGATGTTTTAAGAATCCATTTAACAGCATAAAATAATGATTAAAAAGTCTATTTAATTATAATACACTTAGAACACTATGTAATTATTGTAATATAACTGTAATTGCAATAGTTTTATAACAGGAAATCTAAGTATATTTTTGTAATGTAACTTTTACCTGTGTTGTTGGTGTGTGTACATGTTTAGTAAATTGAGACAAATGTTCTGTGTTATAGCTGGAAGGAGCTGTAGGCTATGGACACTGGGTGTGCAGAACTCTGACTGACAGTGAAATACAAAACACAGAAGTTTTTAAATACTGTATCGAACACATGTCAGCCATCCAGACAGCCTCCGATGTTCTCATGAGATACACAAGTAAACTCCTCTTGTTTCAGTTCAGAATTAACTTTGTTATTATTATTATTATTATATATAAATATTTTATTTTTTAGTTGAAGATTTTTAGAAATTTCGTTTATTATTTTGTTTATGAGCTTCTTTTGAAATTAATATTTTATTGTTGTTTTTCTTATAATCAACATTATTATAAAAATCATTGTCAGAATATCATCACTATGATGATTATTATTACTATAGTTATAATTATTACTATTTTATTATTATTATTACTATTACTATTGTTATTATTATAATTATTATTTTTTTGTATTATTATTATTACTATTGTTATAACTATTACTATTTTATTGTTATTACTGTTTTACTGTTTTACTGCAGGTCGGGTGAAGACAGACCCGGCAGTGTACAACATGTTGGGAATGCTGTTGGAGTACCAAGGACTTTTCTCTTCATCAGTTGAAGCTTACAGAACGTAACTCCACCTTCCTTGTTTGTCCTTCTTTAATGTTTACATATCATTTTACATAATCATTTTGAAACATTATATTTTATATTTATACAGGTAAATAGGTAAAAAAAAAAATATATGGTTGAAATTGTTACATCTACATAAAAACATTTCCATCAGGTCTATTCCCAAACATTATAATTAATTTTTTTTAATTTTTTAATGTAAATCACTTTTATAAAATATTAGGACTAACTGAAAATGGTACAGAAAAAGAATACAGTGATGGAGATAGCGAGTGTGTGTGAAAGAGAGATACCTTTTCACTGTTTTTCTGATGTTATATATCTTTATACATGTTACATAGAACTTCGGTCTCATTATACCTGGTAACAATCATAACCAAAGCTGCAAACTGTTGTGATAAATAAATATTTACTTTCAGTGCATCTACTCTTCTGCAGGACTGTGATGTTGATGATGATAGATTATTGAAAGTGAGGCTGAATCTTGCACGAGTTTTATGGTGAGTTAACCGCTATACAAGTAGAACTCACTACTAAAGTTGTATAATAACACACAAACAGTTATAAACAATTACTTAACAGATCTTTTATAATTTTGAAAAGTAAGGGATAAAATGGTTATAAAATATTTGTTCATCAGTTCTTATATAATATTTTTGCACTGATAAAATTGTAAATACATGAAAAATAACTAATTTTAAATACAATAAAGACCAGCTGGTGGAAATGACCTTTGTTGTTATGGTTAAGCAAGAAAATGGTAACATAAAAATAGCGTAACATAAATGTTTTTAATCCAAAGACAGATTTTTAGAGATCATAATTACTAAACGAGTAAAAGATGTTATTCACCAAATGACCAAAGTAATCAAGTTTATATTTCTTGTCATGTATTTGAATCTGTTTTAATTAATACAAACCTGTCATATAGGCTGTAAAACATCATTACTGAAAAAATTATATTATTATTATTATTATTATTATTCTTTAAAAAGTACACTATCCCATTATTATTCAAGATCATTATGAATATTCGGAGAAAGCAAATCTTGCATTACACACAGCTGTGTACATGCAGTGAACAATCATATACATACACAAAATATTTGAATTGTTTTATTCTAATAATGACAGAGAGTGTATAATGTTTATTTAACAGTGAAAACAAAGCCTATGATGAAAGTATTGGTGTTTATTTAACAGTGAAAACAAAGTAATGATGAGAGTATTGATGTTTATTTAACAGTGAAAACAAAGTAATGATGAAAGTATTGGTGTTTATTTAACAGTGAAGACAAAGTAATGATGAAAGTATTGGTGTTTAAACAACAGTGAAAACAAAGTAATGATGAAAGTATTGGTGTTTATTTAACAGTGAAAACAAAGTAATGATGAGAGTATTGATGTTTATTTAACAGTGAAAACAAAGTAATGATGAAAGTATTGATGTTTATTTAACAGTGAAAACAAAGTAATGATGAGAGTATTGATGTTTATTTAACAGTGAAAACAAAGCCTATGATGAAAGTATTGCTGTTTATTCTCTGGTTTTACAACATGCTCTCTGTGAAGATCTTGCTTTTCTTGGACTTGCACTATACAAGACAGAACAAATTCAGCAAAGTTTTGAAGGTAATTTCTAACATGTTTTTTTTTTTTTAAAGTGTAAGTTACACTGACAGAAAAACAACAACATTATTTTTGTTGAATGTTTGTGTTTAAATGAGTATATTTTACATATAAAGAGAACTTATCTCAAACACTTGAACCAAGCAATGGTAAGGATTTAAAAATTTGGGAATGTAATGAGATGGAAGGAAGCTAGTTAGTAATATAACTAGACTGAAAGTTGTTTTTTTCAGTTTATGAGCAGGCTGTGAGTAAGGCTGAAAGTTGTTGTTTTTTCAGTTTATGAGCAGGCTGTCTGTAAGACTGAAAGTTGTTTTTTCATTTTATGAGTAGGCTGTCTGTAAAACTGAAAGTTGTTTTTTCAGTTTATGAGCAGGCTGTCTGTAAGACTGAAAGTTGTTTTTTCAGTTTATGAGTAGGCTGTCTGTAAGACTGAAAGTTGTTTTTTCAGTTTATGAGTAGGCTGTCTGTAAGACTGAAAGTTGTTTTTTTCAGTTTATGAGTAGGCTGTCTGTAAGACTGAAAGTTGTTTTTTCAGTTTATGAGCAGGCTGTCTGTAAGACTGAAAGTTGTTTTTTCAGTTTATGAGTAGGCTGTCTGTAAGACTGAAAGTTGTTTTTTTTCAGTTTATGAGTAGGCTGTGAGTAAGGCTGAAAGTTTTTTTTTTTTCAGTTTATGAGTAGGCTGTCTGTAAGACTGAAAGTTGTTTTTCAGTTTATGAGTAGGCTGTCTGTAAGACTGAAAGTTGTTTTTTCAGTTTATGAAGACAAGTCTGTAAGACTGAAAGTTGCATTTTCAGTTTATGAGTAGGCTGTCTGTAAGACTGAAAGTTGTTTTTCAGTTTATGAGGGCTGTCTGTAAGACTGAAAGTTGTTTTTTCAGTTTATGATTTTGAAAGACTGAAAGTTGTTTTTTTCAGTTTATGAGTAGGCTGTCTGTAAGACTGAAAGTTGTTTTTTCAGTTTATGAGTAGGCTGTCTGTAAGACTGAAAGTTGTTTTTTCAGTTTATGAGTAGGCTGTGAGTAAGGCTGAAAGTTTTTTTTTTTTCAGTTTATGAGCAGGCTGTGAGTAAGGCTGAAAGTTGTGTTTTTTTTCAGTTTATGAGCAGGCACTCAGTAAGGCTGAAAGTTTTTGTTTTTTTTCCATTATGAGCAGGCTGTGAGTAAGGCTGAAAGTGATGAAGACAAGTCTCACCTCTACGCTGCATTAGGAATGGTGTTGTACAAGTTCAATGATGTTGAGGCAGCCAAGACAGCATTTTTCAGCAGGTTAATTTTAAACATAAATAAACAGAAGTGTGTAAACAGTTTTAGCAGTGACAGCTGGATGAGATTAGTTTTAACAAAGATTTGTGTACATCTGCTGCTCCAGTCAGATGAACAGAGATGTTGATTACAACACTTTCCATTTATTCTTTCTACGTAGAACCATTCTGCGATTCACTTTATTATCATCATTACCATTATTATTGTTGTTGTTATTATTATTACTATTATATTATTACTGTTACTACTATTACTACTATTATTATTACTGTTACTACTACTACTAATACTATTACTAATATTATTACTATTACTATTATTATTACTATTATTACTATTACTACTACTACTATTACTATTATGATTACCTGTGACTCAGCTGTCAGCTGACTCCCCCGTCGTCCACTGGTCTGCTAGCGCTGTGTTCTCTAGGACTGAGCCAGTGCGACTGGACACTGGCTGGAGCTGTCCTGCAAGAACTGACCAAACTGAAACCTGACGAGCAGACTCTTCCCCACTTTGCCTACCTCACAGCAATGTTTCATACATTAAAGGTGAGTCAAAAATATGCAGTAAACAGTCGTTTTAAATTGTTATTAAACTACTATTTTTATAGTAATGTTTTGTTTTATCTATATTTGTTATTTGAAAATATGCTGTAAACAGTAGTTTTAAATTGTTATTAAACTACTGTTTTTATAGTAATGTGTTGTTGTATCTATATTTGTTATTTGAAAATATGCAGTAAACAGTAGTTTTAAATTGTTATTTTTATAATAATGTTCTACAATATGACATTGTTATTTAAGGTAACTATGAGTATGTATAGAAAACAAATCTGTTGTATTTGTTATAGGTCTGTCAGTTTCATTTTGATTACTCTCTAGTGATGATTATGATTATATATTTTTCAAATTTTTTAAATAAACAATATATGAAACATTTTTCTTAAACTGAAAATTTTTCACTGAAATATGTTCATATTAGAGTTAGCTACTCTTCATCTTTTTTAATCTGTCTTTGTTGATTGATGTTTTTGTGCCAGGGTGACATCCTCACTGCTCGACGTCACCTTGAAACGACCACACGTGAGCACTCGCACCTGGCAGGTGTGTGGAAGCAGCTGGTGCTGTGTCTGATGCAGTGGTTTCCTCACATGGGCAGAACTGCGGCGACGTGCTGCGCAGTGGCTCAGCACCTCAACTCTGCTCGTCTCCAGGTGACAGTTACCTGTTCTTCATCATCCCACCTGGTGGAAGTAGTATTCCTGAAGTGTTTCACATAATGAATAAAACTTTAAATTTTAAAAATATATATATATATTCTAGAGAAAAAATGTATTATTTAATAAATATTATCTAACGATGATGATGATGATGATGATGATAATGCATTTCATGTCACATAAGAATAACACATTGTTCAAAGTCTCCTCATCATGATAATTGTAATGAAAATGTAATTATTATTTATTTCATTTTGAAATTTCATGTTTTTTTAAAGTTTATTCTTTTCATTAATCAATTATACAGAAATGAATCTGTTATTCATTGCTGCTTTCTTTACAGTTTATTTCGAGACTTCTGTCACTTGCACAACTGCAGGGTGGTTGTCATCATCGGCTAGATCCCACTAGCAACGTCATCAAGACAGCACAGAGAACTCTACACATGTACCCAGGTTTGCTGTTTGTTTGTTCTCTTACTTAGTGAACTTTCTTGATGTCTCTCCTCTTCACTTCCACTTTGTAGTTATTAGACTGTACCTCTAAGACTGGATGTTTGTGTTTTCAGACGATGTTTCCAGTCTGTGTGTCCTCACAGCAGCACAACACGGCGAGGCTGTCATTGAGTTGTGTTTTAGTAAAGGGAAACAACTCTTTCAGGTGCAGGATCGTTACATTGAAATGATTCTTAAAACAGGTCTGTTCTTTAAAAAATTATTAATAAATAAAAAATATCTAAATCTTGTCAAATCTAACATTTAGTTGTTAAAAATATTTTTCATGGAAAAGGATCAGAACCAAAGTACAACAACACTGAAATGAAATAATATTACTGATATAAAAGTTTGTTAACAGTCAGTACACAGCAGTCCCATTTTAACACATTCTTACAAGTAATCTGTTGTTACTGTGAGATATTTACAAGTAGTCTGTTGTTACTGTGAGATGTTTACAAGTAGTCTGTTGTTACTGTGAGATGTTTACAAGTAGTCTGTTGTTACTGTGAGATGTTTACAAGTAGTCTGTTGTTACTGTGAGAAGTTTACAAGTAGTCTGTTGTTACTGTGAGAAGTTTACAAGTAATGTGTTGTTACTAAGAGATATTTACAAGTAGTCTGTTGTTACTGTGAGATATTTACAAGTAGTCTGTTGTTACTGTGAGATGTTTGCAAGTAGTATGTTGTTACTAAGAGATATTTACAAGTAGTATGTTGTTACTAAGAGATATTTACAAGTAGTATGTTGTTACTAAGAGATATTTACAAGTAGTATGTTGTTACTGTGAGATGTTTACAAGTAATCTGTTGTTACTGTGAGATGTTTAGAAGTAATGTGTTGTTACTGTGAGATGTTTACAAGTAATGTGTTGTTACTGTGAGATGTTTAGAAGTAATGTGTTGTTACTGTGAGATGTTTACAAGTAATCTGTTGTTACTGTGAGATGTTTACAAGTAGTATGTTGTTACTAAGAGATGTTTACAAGTAGTGTGTTGTTACTAAGAGATATTTACAAGTAGTATGTTGTTACTGTGAGATGTTTACAAGTAATCTGTTGTTACTGTGAGATGTTTAGAAGTAATGTGTTGTTACTGTGAGATGTTTACAAGTAATGTGTTGTTACTGTGAGATGTTTACAAGTAGTCTGTTGTTACTGTGAGATGTTTACAAGTAATGTGTTGTTACTGTGAGATGTTTACAAGTAGTCTGTTGTTACTGTGAGATGTTTACAAGTAGTCTGTTGTTACTGTGAGATGTTTACAAGTAGTCTGTTGTTACTGTGAGATGTTTACAAGTAATGTGTTGTTACTGTGAGATGTTTAGAAGTAATGTGTTGTTACTGTGAGGTGTTTACAAGTAATCTGTTGTTACTGTGAGATGTTTACAAGTAATGTGTTGTTACTGTGAGATGTTTACAAGTAGTCTGTTGTTACTGTGAGATGATTACAAGTAATGTGTTGTTACTGTGAGATGTTTACAAGTAGTCTGTTGTTACTGTGAGATGATTACAAGTAGTCTGTTGTTACTGTGAGATGTTTACAAGTAGTCTGTTGTTACTGTGAGATGTTTACAAGTAATGTCTTGTTACTGTGAGATGTTTACAAGTAGTCTGTTGTTACTGTGAGATGTTTACAAGTAATGTGTTGTTACTGTGAGATGTTTACAAGTAGTCTGTTGTTACAGAAGTCAGTTCTCAGGTTCAGGACTGGTGTCTCAGGCTGCAGCTGATCAGCTTCATTCTGAGAGGAGACACTGAACAAACTCACCACATCATTCAGAAGGTACACAAAACACTTTACTGTCCTTCTTTTCTGGGTGAAAACATGTTTCTGGGTTATTTTGTATGTTTTGTGTGTATGTAAAAATGTCATTCAGTCATTATGTAAAAATGTCATTCAGTCATTATTATGAAATTTTCACAGTAAAAGCTGTAAACATAAGATAACTAATGACTACAACAAATAAAAATCATGAATGTAGAATTAAATTAATGAAAGATACATATTCCTCTGATATATTGAGATATCAGAAAGTTACTTGTGTTGTATTTAAATAATTATAGTTGATATATATTGATATATAGTGGATGTATGTTGATATATAGTTGATATAAGTTGATATATAGTGGATGTATGTTAATATATAGTTGATATATAGTGGATGTATGTTAATATATAGTGGATGTATGTTGATATACAGTAGATGTATGTTAAACAGTTTATTAAGCTGAAGAAACTAAACATTCTCACAAACGAAGGTTTTCTGTTGACAGATGAAAGAAGAAAACAAAGAAGATACATTTCTGCATGTCATGTCTGGTGTGATTGCAGATGATGTTGAAACTGTTCAGAAATTTGTTCAACAAGAAAATACTGATCTTTATCTGCAGAAGGTTAGTGTTATAAATATCTGTAATAAAAATTAGAATAAAAAATGTTTACATTTCTTCACTGGTATTAAAGTGTATTGGTCTTTTATTTTTCCTTTCTTTGTTTTTATCTCTCTTTTTCTGTCAAAATAAAGAATATAAAACAATGAACTGTAACAAGTACATAAATCAAAATACTGTTGACAATATAATTCACAGATTTTGTAAGTGAAAACAAGAAAATACAATTTACTGGCAGATTCTGATGTAACTGAATTATTGTGGATTAATTTGTTACTGGATAATTAAAATTAAATGTATGATGAATAGCTTTTTTAACATCAAATAATATTTTACCTTTCTTGTGTATTTATTTTATGGTTGTAATTGTTTTTAACTTTTTTTGTTGTAGTGTAGCTAACTGGCAAATATTTGTTTTGTTTATAAATGTGTAGTTTCTTTTCAACCACTTCAGTGGTAATCACTGTTTTATGATTACTAGAGAGAGAGATTCAGTGGTAATCACTGTTTTATGATTACTAGAGAGAGAGATTCAGTGGTAATCACTGTTTTATGATTACTAGAGAGAGAGACTCAGTGGTAATCACTGTGTTTTATGATGATTACTAGAGAGAGAGACTCAGTGGTAATCACTGTGTTCTATGATTACTAGAGAGAGAGAGACTCAGTGGTAATCACTATGTTTTATGATTACTAAACAGAGAGAGACTCAGTGGTAATCACTGTGTTTTATGATTACTAGAGAGAGAGATTCAGTGGTAATCACTGTTTTATGATTACTAGAGAGAGAGATTCAGTGGTAATCACTGTGTTTTATGATTACTAAACAGAGAGAGACTCAGTGGTAATCACTGTGTTTTATGATTACTAGAGAGAGAGATTCAGTGGTAATCACTGTGTTTTATGATTACTAAAGAGAGCGAGATTCAGTGGTAGTAGTAGTATTACAGCTATTCATGTTTCTAGGTGCTGCAGCACATGATGAGAAACAAGACTTGTGAAACAGATTCTACCTGTCTGAGGTAAAATACACATTTTTATAGTTACTCATTAATGTAAAAACTTTAATATCAGTCTGCAAATCTCTTTTGTTTTTCTTTCTTTCTTTTTTTATCATAAAATAATTTAGATAAGTTATGAAAAACATGGTTTGTTGTTGGGTTGTTGTTTTTGAAAGAGCATTGTATTTCCTTATAAAGTAATATATAATAAATAATAATAAATAATTGAATTGAATCAGCAGATGTCACATTTAGAATGATATCAGTTTAATGAAGATATTTATGTACAACAAAGCTGACATGTCACACTGAACCAGGACACAGAACTTGAACGTTACCAACACAGCACACGACACAAACACTTTTTGTTTACCTAGTCTCGTGGATCCTGTGAGGACAGATATTGATTCTTAGTTTTTATTAAAACATTTTTATGTCACTGTTATTTACTGGATGCCTCATTCTTCTGAGAAAAAGACAAAACATTTTTCCCCAACTTCATCCACTGCCGTGAATGAGATATCAAAATAAAGCTTGTGGAGTGAGGAATGTGAAAAAGTTTATACCAGACAAAATGTTGTGATTTAAGATATGCTTCCATTTGAGGCGTCAAATTCACTTACAGACCGGAGAGTCAAAATCTGAAATTGCATCCCTTTAATTATCATTTGCTCCAATATGTAGATATTCAGTCACTGTAAGTATGTTGTTTTGAAGACAGCAACTGATGAATGAATAAAACATGCAGTCCAGTTTACATGATAGAAAATCTGTGTTAGGAAATTTACTTTATTTTAATCTGTAACTAGGTTTATTTCATTTTTGAACACAGTTTGTCAATAATTTTTTTTTTTTAATTTATTTATCACATTTTAATTTACTTTTACTGTGTGTGTCATTTACTTTATTTTATATTATTACATTTTATTTTATTTTACTTTTGCATTTTTTTGTTTTTTTATATTTCAAACAGACATTTTAATTTATTTTCATTTCACTTCAAACAGACAGTTTTAATTTACTTCTGTATTTCACTGTAACAGACAGTGGTTTATTTTATTTTTCATTTTACTTTGGTATTTTATTTTCATTTCAGCAAACAGACAGTGGTAATGTATTTCTCATTTCACTCAAACAGACAGTGGTAATGTATTTCTCATTTCACTCGAACTTTACCATTTTGTACTCTACTGTCAAACTTTATTTTAAAATTTTATTGTGAATTTGGATTAAAAAATAAAAAGTACTTTTGTAATTCTTTTGATTTGCCTTGTGACATAATCTTTATTAAGTTGTTTGAAAAAATATCATTAATTTTTGTGATTTTCTTGTAATATTCAAGTATATTTTTATTAAAAATTTACAGTGTGTGTTTATTTTGTTTTGTTCTTCAATTTTTACTAGACTGGTCAGGATAATTCAGAGATGATGAAAAACATGTTTGATGAGGCTTCAACTGAAGTTTTAAAGAAGAAACCTCAGTCATCAGCAGTGCTGTTGATGTTGGCTCTGATTGCTTTGAAGGACAACGTCAGGTAGACACTGTGTTTTAATGACACAGTCAGCATATTATAAACCTCATCTCACGTCAGACACAGCCAGTGAAAACAGAATGTTTGATGTTTGAGTCCATTTTTATACTTTTACTATTTGTTGACTAAATTTGATGAATTTATAATTTTGCTGTTAATTTATTTGTTGATATTTATAATTTTATTATCATATTTGAGGATATTTATAATTTTACTGTTCATATATTTTGATTTATATTTATAATTCTACTATTTAAAGATATTTAACAGAATGTTGCTGTTTGTTGTTTCAGGTTGGCTAAGAGATACTTCCTGCTGAGTTATGATGTTTCTTGTTGCCATGACAACTTCCAGTATGGACAGCAGATTGCAAGAAGACATCTTATCAAGATTTGTCACAACTCTTCAAAAGATTCACAGCTGTTACAGGTTTTTATTTATTTACTTATTTATTTATTTATTTATTATTGTTTTGTTTTGTTTAGAATGGGAACAAGGCTATAAAAATAAGATCAAATTCTTTAATTTATTTATTAATTTGTTTGATTAAGATATAAAATTTATTCATTCATTTATTTTTAATATGTGATCAAAAAAGTTTCTATTTTGTTTGTTTTTGTTTTTTTTGTTTTTTATTAGAATGTTGGTGGGGTTTCAGTCTTTTAAACAATAAATCAGTTTTAATTCAGCTTTTATTTTTTGATTTGTCCTTATGTATAAAGTAAAAAATATTTTCCAAATAAACATTCAAAATTTTTAATTCTTGATTTACTATTTTTTGTTATACAGAAATTACTGTCAGATGCAGCAGAACAAGGAGATTTGGACACAGTACATTTCTACGAGAGTCTTCAGACATCCTCAAACAAATAAACAGAATTCAGTAAACTCTCTTTAAACACTTTAGAAACATCCATGCAGAACTAGTTTATACACAGACTCTGTTCACACAGTTGCTGCAATTCTGTGTTGTTGTGTTCATTTTATTCAGCATAGTTCATTGGATCAGAATTGTTTGGGAAAATGAAAAACTAAAAATATATCTATGACTGGATGTAATCCTGGGTTCTTAACTGAAAATAGTAAAATTTTTCTCAATTTGGTTTTTAAAACAACAACTGTGATTTTTTTTTTTTTTTTCTGAGAGCATCATGAACATAAAGATTACTGATGAATGTTAATGAGAAGTTTAAAAATTATTATTTTCGTGTTTTTGTGTAAAATAAATAAATTTATGAATTTAAAAATATTTGCTATTAATTTTCTGGGTACTGGTTACAGATATATTCAACATATTAAAACTAAAGAGAAAATTTTTATTGGTGTAGTGTTTTGTTTTGTTTTTTCTCCAAACATAACTGCATTGTCTACAAATCTTTGCAGTCAAAGTGAAAGAAAGATTACAACTTGCTACACAACTCAAAGGTGGCTGTTTCTGACTTGCACTGTTTTTGTAACAAGTATTGTATAAGTAGGATATAAAAGGTCAAGTGTTTTTCTTTGAGAAGATGAATATAGACGTTTTCTAATTGTAAAAGTTGACTACATGTATATATTTACTGTCCAACTTCACACATCCACACATTTTAAAACTTTATAGTTTATTATTTAATGACTTTATGTCATAAAGATATAAATATTACATGTTTGTTTCATTTCTTTTTCTTTCTTTTTTCTTTTTTCTGTTTCTTCTAATTTATTATTTTTTTTCTTTTTTCTTATTTTTATTTTTTATCCAGTATTTTTATGGAAATTTTAATCCAGTATTTATATGGATTACTGCAGTTTGTCTGGTGTATATTATTATGTTTACATACAATCTTGATTCACCACATCAAAACTGAAATCTGATGTAGCAGATAAAACAGTAGTTTGTATTACAAATCAAAATTAGCTTCACTCTTGTTTTTTGTTTTTTTTTGTTTGTTTTTGTTTGTTTTAAATGTATGTGTTAAACTGCATTATTCATCTCACACACACACACACACACATCACACACACACACACACACACACACACAAATACAAACGCATACACAAGCACACATACGTAAATGTAGATGAGTCTAACTGAATGTTCACTGGTGCAGGGTTAAGCTGTCACCCAGATTAAACAAGTTTAAGATTGCTCTGATTAATCTTTATTCTAAACACTGCTGTTTGTTTAGACTTGTTTAATTTCAAACAGTTTATTAGTCCACACAGAAAACACAAAAGAGCTCACTGCATGTGACCTACGTAATGCAGTGTTATGTATGAATCTTTTAAAATAATAACAATTATGATAATGACGACGATGATGATGATGATGATGATAATAATAATAATAGTCTGTTATAATTAAATAAATAAATAATGATTGTAAAGAAAAATTCCTGTTAAACACTGGGAGTGACTTTTTTTAAAAGATTCTTTAATACAATCTATAATCTTTACACCCAAACCAGTTACGCCATATATATATTTTTTAAAGTTTGTCATATATTCGATTTTACAAAATTGCTGTAATATGAAATTTTGTAACTGTAGATAACGAGGTTATTATAACTCCACTACACTGATGATGATGTTAACAATCTGTTTGTTAAACCTGATTTTCATGAAGCGTGTCCAGTGACTATGTTAATATAGTTTTGAATGGGAAATACAATTACCTTTTCCTTTCTTTTTTTTAATATAAAAAATGACTGCTTGTTTTTCCTTATAAAAAAATACACCTAATACTTGCTCCAATCATCATCAAAAAACACCCGTGTTTAATGTTATTTCCCTCTTGTTTCGCAGTCAGATGTTACTGCTTGCAGTTACGTAACCACAAATCACACAGTGTTTCTGGTTAACTGACTGATCTGCTGAAGCCTAATTTGTTGGCACAACTTACAAACTTGTTTTAATCTCTGGCAAACTTGTCTCCACTCGGGCGTTGATCAAGGAGTTGTTGCCCTGTCCCCGTCTGTTTCTCCCTTGCTACCCACCGAGTCAGATAAACACTGTGACCATATTCACGTCTTAAACTCTCAACAGTCTCGTGTTTTATTAAGAATTATACCTAATAATTAAAATTTATACATATTTACTTATTTTTCCTATTTTTGTTTATTTATTTATTTATTTATTTATTTATTATTTATTATTTCATTTTATTTTTTGTTTTTATTAAGGCCACTGGTTGATGATGGGGGACCCAAGTAAAGTCGGGTCGAGGAGTCCATGGCACTCGTCACTTTGTTTTAGATTTTAACAACTGAATTATATTTTTTTTAAACTTTTTGTTATTTAGAAATTTTAAGTTTACAAATGATACATCTCACTGAATTACGATGATTCACATCTGCTTGCTGTTCTTTAAAAAAAAATCAAACGGAAATCATCATCATGAAGGAACAGCGTCTAGTTTTATCGAAAATAAATGAAATTTTGCAGACAGATGTTCTCATTCAATTCAACATGAACAAATTATCAATCTGGAATAATCATGTCATTAATACACTGATACACAAAAATACAACATGAACAGATCCAGTGAGTTATCACAGTGTTTTAAAATATTTAGTTAATTCAGCTTCGGGAAACATTTGATTAATTGTTATTTGTTTTGTTTTGCTTGTTTTGTCGTTGTTTTTTTTTTTTATTTTTTTTTTTTTTTTTTTTTTTTTTTTTTTTTTTTTTTTTTTTTTAATAATTATAACTTTTTAAACATTTCCGAATAAATAAGTTTTTTTTAATGTTTTATAGAAATATCTGAGTTTCAGTAGTATACAGGTATACTTAGTTTATAACAAGGAACTGAAACTGTTTATAAATTCTACGAAAACACTGCCAAAAAATTATTTCTTTTATTTATCAGTACACAGATTGTATTTATTTATTTATTTTAACAATTTTCCATCGAATTCACAGGCCTATATATTTCCACAAAATATAGAAGAAAAAATAAGCAACAAAACGAATGTTAGTAATAAAAACTTTGACTAGAAAATAATCCCCCAAATTGCTTAAATAAAAAAATAAATAAAAAACCGTCTCCTCAGTTAAAGATTATAGAGAGATCGCTAACAAAGCATATGTATCCTTCAGGTCAGAGGTCACGAGCGATATAAAATCGGGTTGGCAGAAAATCACATTCGAGGAGTTTGAATTCGAGGCGGAACGGAAACCGGCGCGGTTATAAACGAGATCGGACCAACTCGGAGAACTGGCTTTTGCCTTCCTTTGTAATATTTACATACAAGATACACATTCTGAACAAATAAACACAGCTTAAATATACCCATGTTTTAATGAGTTTGGTTATATATCGTCATGTAAAACACACACACACACACACACACACACACACACACACACACACACACACACACACACACACACACACATCATTAAACTCGATATCCATACAAAACCCATTGAGCATGTTCTCCCATTGTCAGTGTTATCGCAAACCAGCGGTCTGTTTGTTTGATGTTTGTCATTAGGTTGTCAGGTTAGGTCGTATCGCAGATCTGCCGTGAATCAGTCGAGTAGAATAAGTTAACTTTGTATTGATCTTCGCCTTACCTGTCCATCGACCGAGCTCACTGGCCATTTAGCATGTAAGACGATTTTCTTTCATATCAGCTTCATCTGTCACTTTGTCTGTGTGTCTGTTACACCGACTTCTGTCTCTTGTTTTATCTATTTCTTCTCTCTCCGTGTGAGTGTATTTGTGTGTACATGTATATACGTATACATATATACACACGTACATACGTACATACAATATTATTATTAGTAGTAGTAGTAGTAGTAGTAGTAGTATCAAGTTAATGACATATAACTAGAATGCTGGATTCCTATATATAATAGTCTATATTATAGTCTATCTACCTGTCTTAAGCACTAGACTCAAATTATTTACTATATTAAAAAAACAATTTTTTCGTCAAATACGAACTTAATTCCAAAAATCGGTTTTTACCTGCATATACCAAAAACGCATCCAATAACAACATAACTAATTTCCATTATGACGTCATACACACTGCGACAACAATGTGACGTAAAAACACGCAGCAAGGCAGGAACAGTAAAAACGACTTGTTGTTACCGTGTTTGAATTGTGCAGTTTGTACAAATTCACAGCACATTTAACAATCAGAGCGAGAAACAGAGAGATTACAAGTGAAGGGAATATAATAACTGAGAATAATGACTGATAACGGTGTAAGTGTTAAAACCACTACTTGTGTTTACTTATGTTTTTATTCGTGTTTATTGGCAGTTTATTCATTTATGATAACATTTTTCTTAAACTGGGCAAGAGGCAGTTTTGATTGAAATGAATATAGTTTCTTATCGGTATGAAACGTCTGTATATAAATAAATATATATATTTATATATATATAAATCTGACGAATAGATATAGCTATAATTATTTGTTTTAATATGACAGTAAGAACAGAATGAGTAAAGAAAGTAAATAAACAGTTTAGTGAATAACTTTAGACGAGCAAGCACAGATACAGTTATTGTCAGAAAAATGAAAAGTAATATTTTATATTTTATACTGTTAGAAAGGTATATAGTATTCGTTAAATATAAATAAAAACAGAAAATACTTACAAATTCAGCATTTAAAATCAAGAAAGTTATATTTCTCCCTCACACTTTTTATTTTTTATTTATTTTATTTTATACAGCACGCGATTACTGACATTTAATGACTTTCTTAAATATCTCTTCGAAAGATAAGCAAATTTGAACACGTACATCAGCTGAGAGCCACGTACAGCGTGCATAAACCATGTCTGGTTAAACCCACCACCGTTATCACAGTTTAAAATAATTATGTCTTTTCTTTTTCATCCTTTTTCCTTTTTTTTTTTCTTTTTTTTCTTTTTTTTTATTATTATTATTATTATTATTATCTATATTTTCGACTAGTGTTATTATTATTATTTTTTTTTTTTAAATTAAAACAGTTTTGTTTTCACATAATTTATGAGAGGTCAACAAATTCACGTCAGCTCTTAAAGTAAATATTTAGTGTAGAATAAATTATCTAGCAGGGGGAAGGTATTTCCACAGGTGAAAGTGTTTTAACAGCCCAGTGTGTGCACACACCTGAGTTGATTAACTGCACACTGAGTCAGGTAGAAAATAAAACCAGGTCTCGACCCGAGGTTGAGCGGCCGAGTTGACTGGCAGACGACGCTCGGTTTGTTCGACTGGTTCTCATTCTTCGTGCAGGACACAGACATTTGTTTTCTCCTCAGTGATCCGCCGAACAGCTCAGAAAACAGTTATCTCGTGAAAGTAACAAGCGACACGTGACACAGGTAACGATCCTCAGGTGAACGTCTGCCTGCCTTAGCTGGAGTCATGTTGTGTTATGTTGTCGGTAACTTAAACATTCAATTAAAGAAGGTTAAAAAAAAAAAAAAAAAAAAAAAATGGAGAATAAAAAGATATGTGACGACATTATGAAAGAATTCTATTTTTTTTTTTTTTTTTTTTTTTTAATGTATCTATACGTGAAAAAAAAAAAAAGAGGAATTTTTATGTTACTGAAATGCTAAGTAGTAGAAGTTATGTATGTGTTGTATACAAACGATTTTATTTTTTATTAGTGTCAATAATGGGAGATAGCAAAAAAAAAAAATAATAATAAAAAAATAAAGGAGAAGAAGAAAAAAAAAAGTAAATAACTACAATAATAATGTGGCGAGGAGAAATAACTTTCTGGATATAACTATTGTACGTGATTATTTTCTAAATGAGATTTCTTTCACAGGTTCAGTGAGAAGACTTTCTGTGTGGAACTGTTGCTAAAACGAAAGTGAAAATGAAGAGGCGAGTGGTCAGCGCGCCTGTGGCCAGGTTTGTCGTCACTGACAACTTGAACCGACCAAGCTGTAAAGGTGAGTCACACTTTGTCTTGTTTTTAAGTCATACACGCGATCTTTTTACTTCATTTTACTGTCTTTGTACGAATGCATGTATCTCTATGTATGTATGTATGTA
>CM022677.1:1017146-1024646 GCA_012295275.1 Chrysomallon squamiferum
CGTGTCTACATAACTTTCGTGAAAGGATTGTTGAAACGCCGAAATTCCACGTATTTGTGTGAACTGTTTGTACGCCACGTTAGCTCTGTCGTGTTGATATAATGTAACTGATGAATTCTTTTAATTCTTTTTTTTTTTTTTTTTGTCGTCTTCACGTAACAATGATTTCATTTGACTATCTTCACAGCGGTAACCAGAGAACACACGTTAACAAATTTTATTTTATTTAAAAAAAAAAATTAATAATAATAAATTAGTTCTGGTCTTTACGGTTTCTTTGACAAAAAGATGAAATATGCGTAGTTTGTTAATATATCAAATAAAGACTTATAGCATCAAAACACATATTTTATGTATGTGTGTATGTATGTATATATGTATGTATGTGTGTATGCATAAAATATGTATGTATGTGTGTATGTGTAATATGTATATGTATGTATGTAAGTCTTTGTATGTACGCATGCATATAATTATATATGTATATTTGTGTACTTGTTTTTATATTTTATTTTGTTTATTAATTTATTTTAATTTTATAAACAAATCTGTCCTGAACGTAAGTTATTCAAAAACTAGTCCAGCATCGTACGTTTAATGTTGTTGTTGTTTTTTTTTTTTTTCTGTCATATAGAATTTTTATCGCTGACACACTTGTGTCAAAACTGACGAGTTTAATATGCCAAGTTTGCTTTATACAGTTTTATAAGCCTTTTATAGATCTGCACTAACAATAAAACAAACAAATAATTTTTATTATTATTATTTTTTTTTTTTGTGCAATATAAAGAATAAAATCTCTGATAACCAGGGCTCGACAAAGTTACCGTAAACTGTTATATACTGAACATGTTAAGAATCCAAACAATCAGCGAAGCGGAACGGATTACAGGAGATTTAAGAAACGAGCGGTATGAGGCGACGCCTCGGTGCACTCAGATCAGCGATTAGCAGAACAAACACGAGGTGGCGGATTATAGACTCAGCCAGACTTGCGTTCAATGGACGGCTCTTGTCGGGTCACGCAGTCAGCTCCGACAGTGGCGGCGTCACGCGCAGGGGGTGGGGATGGGGGGGTCTTTAGAGGTACAGAACCGATTACCGTAAAACAGAGACAATTCAGACAGACAACAAAATCAGTTCACAAACTGTTAGTTGATATCATTAGTTAACTGTAGTTGGTGTGACCGTATTATAACTAATACAAAAAAAAAAAAACACACTATAAAGAAAGAAATATTTTCCATGAAAATGAATTAAAACAAGAAACAACCCTTGCTGTTACTGAAGATGTGTCTTTTGAAAGGTGTGACATGGTGATTTTTTAATTAAAAATTGTAGCAGACGTTTAGGTGCGCTAAACACGACCAGTTTTTTTTATTAAATATTATTATTTTAGAATGTTTACGGTGTCTTACGTACACTGCATGTTAGTGATTACATCTATGACCACGTGTTGTAAAATGTGTCTTATTAAGATCATTCGTGTGACTCTGAGTTAAAGAAGCACTAGTAAGTCACTGTGTGAAAACCACAGACTCACAGGTATTTCTCTCCAAGATAGTGCTGCTATTTTTAATTCTTTAATTCTCTCTCTCTCTCTCTCTCTCTCTCTCTCTCTCTCTCTCTCTCTCTCTATATCTGTCTCTCTCTCTTTCTCTGTATCTATCTCTGGTTCTATCTCTCTTTATATCTCTTTTTCTCTCTAAATGGATTTATGTATGTGTGAATACATATTTGTGTAATATATGTAATATTATGTATGTACAGAAGAATGCATGAATCTATATGTGTGTGTATATGTGTGTGTATGTGTGTGTATATGTGTGTGTATGTGTGAATATGACTATGTATGTGTGTGCGCGCGTGTTTGTGTTTGTGTAGATATGTGAATAGATGTGTGATGTTTAAATCAAGTAGACTTGTGAATGTTTGCATATAACTTTGATAAGTAGACTTGTGTGTAATACAACTGATATGTGTTGCTTATCTGTGTTTGTGTGTCTGTCTGTCTGTCTACCAGTATACGTGTTATATACATATATATATTTTGTTTTTTCTGGAGAGGAGAAAGTTAGGAGATGTATGCTATAATAAAACGTACAATAATAACAAACTGTTCTCATTATTCTGTACAGAAACTGATTTTGGGAAAACGTGTGTGTCGCTTGAATAGTCCTTGTTGTGTGTATCTGATTTACTTATCACTAATTAACTGTTTTTGTTTCGCGTTTCAAGGAAGAGTAAATTACTTTTATTATGTCTTACACATTCAGTTACAGCAATTTCTCTTAAAACAGACGACTGCTGTGTAAGCTGGTTCAGTGTTCTGATCAGAATCCTGACGGTTACAGGTTCAAACCTGCTTTGTGAGTCTGTTCAGCCACCCAGTTCATAACAGCTGTGTTATCTGCTGTACTGTTTATGAGAGGGATCATCTGAAAATTGTCTTCCTGTTAACAGTCACTGAACAGAGCCGCGGAAAGATCTGCAAACACAGATTTAGTGATTTGCAAAGTTCACAAATAATGACGAGATTTTGTTTCAGATGCGTGGAATAACAATCTGATGCTGAGGCTCAGTTCTGGGATAAGTTTGACGCAGCAGAGCAACACCTTATCGCGAGTTACGTCACAAGCTTCCAACGTAAAACCACGTCAGCCGGAATTTAACGGAAAACCCCGACTGCCGGAAACTTTGTATTCGCGACATTCAGTGCGTGCGCAGTCAGCCAGAACAACTATCATGGACAACTTCCCTCAGATTTCTCTGAGTCGAGCTTCCATGAACGTGTGGAGGATAAAGGTGAGGCAAAATTGAGTTTGAAATTAGCACAATCACCTGATTCTTCTTTTTTTACCCATTTTATTTTGTTTGATTTAATTAATTTATTTAATTTAGGCTTGCACTTTTTACTTATTTTTAATTCGAATGCCGGTACTTTTGGCTTAGTAACTATTATAAAAGTAGTAGGAGGAATTCAATAAAAACAGCAGTAATACGAGTAGATGTAACAGATGTAACAGACGAAGTAAAATAGAAGATTTATTGGTGGATATTTATAGCCACATCAGTTATCTGCTGTTCAAACTATACGTGTAATTTTGTCGTTAGAACGAATTTGCGCTTGGTCTGTATCATTTTACGGAATTTATGATGATGATAACGAGGATGTCGTTAATGATAATCATAATGATAAAAAGAAAAAAAAATGAAAAGGAAACTTTGTAAAAATTTAAGATAAAAAGATGAAAGAAAAAAGCAGACGATATTGAGTAGAAAAAAAAAAATGAAAATGCGATTTGAGGAACAAAATTAAATAAAACAGACTAACTAATTAGTGACAGCCTTGAAGTTAATTACGTTTCTCTTCAAACCGTGATGCTGTCTTTTTAACAGCGTTATTAGCGTGTGTGTGTAACGTCAGCAGAACCAGTGACAGTAACACAAACGTCAGCAACAAAACAACAACGACAACAAAAAAAAAAATAATAACATTCATTATATCAAACATTTAAAATAAGTTCTCAAAATTTAATTGTTCTGAAATAACAATAATAATAATAATAATAATAATAATAATAATAATAATAATAATAATAATAAAGAGAATGAACAAAGTTACAAAGTAAACGATGGATGAATGATTATATAAAACATGAATGAAGAGAGAATGAAGATAAAAAAGGCTGAAGAAGAACCAAGAACAGATTACTCTGGTGATAAGTGGAGAATAATGGCGCATTTCGGCGTCTGTCTGCTAAAGATAGATCATTTAATCATCAGCGATAGAAACTTTTCATCAGTGAACCATTTAGTGATTCCCGCCACTGCAGACTGGCGGGACTCCGGAGAGCTGTAACTGACATTCTGATCTTGACAAATTCTGTCTGTAAACGAGCATCACAATATTTTCTGTTGTAACGTCAAACAATTGTAATCAAATTTGGGTTGCTTAGATACAATAATAATAATAATAATAATGAATTAATTAATTAATAATAGTGATAATATTTTTAAAATGTTTCCAGTTTCTGACCGAACCATGCTGTAGAGAAGAAAACCTTTTTTTGTGCGTTTTCTCACACTGTTTCAAAGATTTCTAAAACCAGCAAATTATCTGTCATTCAGTCTAAACGCGCACTTCGCTCTGTGCTTTGACGTCTGGTGACAGCAGCGCAGTTTTTGTTGCCCAGTCGTGAAATATGAGTAGTTTTCTTGCATTAAGTAGAATTTGGCACGGATGTCAGAACGTAAACCGAGAGAGAGAAATCTACGTGGAAATAGATTTTATTTTAAAGACGCTTTATGTGAAGTTCTGAACATAATAACAGTTGGATGTAATCAGAACAATTTGTCATAATTCACATGAACAAACCAAGACATTCTCATCTTCAGTTCTTGGCATCAGTTCTTTGAAAATAGTTTTCACTTTACTGCAGTTGTCAGTAAGTGCTTTTACCGAAACGAGGCCTGATGTTAGACACCTCGGCAAACATCGTTTTATTTCGTAATTCAGAGCCGTGTAAACCGAACTATAACGAGTTACTTACTGACACCAGTACGCTATGATACAGTCATTAATTAGGTTGTTTCTGAAGTCTAATTCACACAGCAATTATATGTAGATATATCTGTGTTATTTTCTTGGAATCAATAACATTTTGTTTTCTGCCATTTCCTTCTTCGTCATGACGGCAGTAAAATCAATTTTAGAAGATAATTAGCTTCTATGTCTGTTTTTAACGATGCGTTAATGATTGAGCAATCGTACATTTTTACTGAGCTCGATTTGGAACACAGAAGTAAATACTGTAGTGATTATAATAGTAATATACGACTGTAGTTAATGGTAGTAGTATTATTAACTACACCAAATCACTGTAATGATTATTTCTTACTTCTTAAGATATTCCTGCACCGACTTATACAATTATTATTCTTCAAATATTTATTTTTTTTTTTGTTTAAACTAAAACATTTAATATTATATAAAGCAGTCTGCAGGTTTTCTGTGTATGAAATATAAATGATTTCTTGTTTAAACTTGGATCCTTGAATTCGAAAACCCGCGATTTTCGGATAAGGAATATCCTGAAACTGTACTGTTAAAGTTTACATTTAGATTAGTTGATTTTTTTTCTGTTTTTTTTTTTTTTTTTTTTTTACATTTCCTTTCTTCATTTGAACTTCAATTAGGTTTTTCATTATTATTTTTTTTCTCTCTATCTCCCTCTTTTTTCTCTCAGTAATAACGTTTTAAAAGATACTTCCTTCTTATCCAAATTCTACTAAAATATTTTCGATCGATAACTCACCAGGGAAATCAGACTTTCTTTAACAGGCGTCAGGGAGACCACGGAGAATAATTCATCAGCTTACAAACCTCTTCTTCATTTTATTCACTTTTCATTTTTCCAATCTTGATTTTATTTTCTAACAGGACTGTTTGATAACTTCATAATAAATCTGTCCCGTATTTACTGTGATTTTTAAGGCTTTTTCTTGTAAATAGAAGAAGATATTCAAACGTTTTAAAGTGTCAAAATATGATGACCGTTCCATTAATTTATTGTTAGCGATACAGCGAAACCTTTTGTCAACAATTATTATCAGAAAGCAATATATGTTTATTGTCTCCTCTCTTACTGATAACTGTATCATAAATCAATTTCTCATTTCTCCTATTATCAGCTTTGACATTTCTTATACACACAGATACATACACATATACGCACATTTATATACGCACACACTGACAACAGATTCCATAGTTGAAATATTGACCCAATATTGACTCGAGAGATTAATAAAGTTTCGTACACCACTGCTCCAGTACACCACTGCTCCAGTACATAGCCTCCAGAATGCCTCCTTCCTCACTCGTTAAACCGTTATTACTTTTTTATTTTTAGAAAAGTGACAAACCTATGACATGACGTCATTTCCTGTTTGTGTGTATTTTCAGGCTTCCACGTGGGAGCAGGTTTCCACTCAACACATCGGGTTTTTCCACGAGGCTGCCTGCTACATTGTTCTCCGAGTAAGTGAACCCTGCACAGCTCAGTGTCCGTGGTAGCTGCCTAACACCTTTTCAACCACTGCTACTACAACACACACACGTACAATGTACATAAATGTAACTTATCAGTGCTGGGGACTGACAAATCTCCTACAGGCCACAATCGTTTTGTGTGCCCCTCGGGCAGCCAAATACATTACACTGTAATTTAAATTATAAACAAATTAATCGACACTTATAACATGGTATAATATCCAAAACCGAGATAGTATTGAGACTCTCTCTCTCTCTCTCTCTCTCTCTCTCTCTCTCTCTCTCTCTCTCTCTCTCTCTCTCTCTCTCTCTCTCTCTCTCTCTCTCTCTCTCTCTCTCTCTCTCTCTCTCTCTCTCTCTCTTAAACAAGAATTTAAGTTTATTTTTGTTACACAGGTATTTGAAGATAAGACCACGTCACTTCATTACTGGTTGGGAAGTTTTACAAACCAGGTAAATTGTACCTGTAGTAGGTATTTATTCTTATTCCCTTACCTTAAAATATTGTTACCTTTTAACAAATAACTACAAAAAAGACACCACTTTCGCAATACTGACATCATGAATTTTTAAAATATCTATATTATTTTCATCATGAGCATCATCATCATCATCATATTATTATTAGTATTATTATTATTATTATTATTACTGGAAGTTCTGTACTAAAGTCTAACACTATCTAAATTGTTTGTTTTCAGCGACAAAGAGAAAACGCTCACGAGAAAGCTCACCGTGTTGACGTCACTATTGAACGTGCGCACGTGTTCTCACGGGAGGTAACTCCACATAGTTGTTACTTATTTTTTTAAAGTAATATTTAACAGCTACAGTAGACACGTTAATTTCAATGAAAACGTAACTCGTGACGTCATTTTATAAGTATTTTAGTTTTCTATCACCGATATGTCGTCCTTGAAAGCTTTTTTTTTATTTTATTTTTTATTTTTTATCAAACGTATAGTAAATAAAAACCTTACTTAACTATTTAAAAATCATCGTTTCATTATTGATTAACAGTTTGTAAAGTAAACAGGTATGTGAAATCATGGATGTGTGTGTTGTAACAGTCATTCTGGAATAATGTTATTTTTTCAAACACAGATAAACTCAGTTTTTCTTAGTAACAACAACAAATGTCACGTGTTAAATTTACAGGTTCAGGGTCACGAGTCTAAAAACTTTATGAAACTGTTTCCAGATGGCGTCGTGTAAGTGTTTTCAAATTTCAGCCATTTCACCTTTTATTACGACTAAAGTTATCAGCACTGCTTTTCATTATTTTATTTTTTTTTTTTTTTTTTTTTATTGCTTGAACATTTTTCTCTTCTATTTATTGACTAAAAATATTATTTGTAAACTATAGTTATAAAAAATAATATATAAACAAACAAGCAAGCAAGCAAGCAAATAAACAAAAAACAAAACAAAGAAACTAATAAAAC
>CM022677.1:1029646-1032146 GCA_012295275.1 Chrysomallon squamiferum
CAGACCTACGTGTTTAAATAAAGAAACGAACTTTGTCAACTGAAGACGTGAACTGAATAACAGAGTGAACGATTCGATTTTAAAACGCACGAGATATTGATCATTTTATATGTTAAATTTTATGTATGTTAGCTAAAATTAAGTGCAGATATATTTGATTGCTTATTTGATATTACTATTAAACAATACTAGTAGTAATATGGCATGGTATCAGTAGTAGTGGTAGTAGTAGTTGTTGTAGTAGTTGTAGTAGTAGCAGTAGTAAATAAGCACACAAACGTGTATGCACATTGCTTGGTAGACCTGTTTTGTAGTAGTAATAACGGTAATTACTAGCTGTAAATGTAGCAGCAGTAATAGCAGTAGTAGTAGTAATGAATAAAGAATAGCATTATAAATTAATAATACACAAAGACGTCGTTGTTGTTGGTATTATAACTACAGTTGTAGTAGTGGGCAGCAATAAAGGATAATGTTTTAATTTTTTTTTTATTTTTTTTTTTTAGGACATTTATTTGCTGGGTTCAGGATTCAGTCGTCCTCTTTACATCTGGGTAGGCAGCAAATGTCCCGCAGAAGAGATAAGTCACTGTATTTCCAGAGCGAGGGTAGGTAACTCTATTTCAAACACTGCCTCACACTTCTAATATAATTTATGTAAAAAAAATAATGTTACATGAATGTGTTTTGTTACACATTTCATCCTTAATTGTTAGAATATTTTCTTTTTTAACGCGCAGTGGTTTTTTTGTTCTTTTGTTTTATTATTATTATTTTAAATTTCAAAAATAAAAATAAATAAATAAAAATAAAAATAAAAAACTGTTCTTGTTAACGGCAAGAGACATTTTATTTAATTTGTTATTCTGATCACAAACTTTCCTTGTCATGTGTTTCATCTCGTCTACTGCAGGCATTTGCGGATCACCTTGGCAACCCCAATCATCAGAGTATTTGTCGTCTGCTCGAAGGAAACGAACCAGCAGAATTCAAAGAGACATTCAACGACTGGCGAGACAAGCTGATGAAACAAAGTCTGTTATCTCGTTCCTCTGATGTTTGTACTTACCCACAATCACCACAGCACGCTAAAATACACATACACAGACACAGACAGACAGACAGACACAGAGAGAGAGAGAGAGAGAGAGAGAGAGAGAGAGAGAGAGAGAGAGAGAGAGAGAGAAAGAGAGAGAATAACTGGTTACTGTCTTAATTTATCAGATTTATTATTAGATAGGCGAAATGGCTGAAGACATATTAACCAGTTATTTCATTTTTCCTTTTGTCCTAAATAACACAAATACTAATTGAAATTAACACCTTTAAGGATTGAGTGATATAGTCACTGTTTCGTTGCTAAATACAGCAATTACAGAGCGTTACAATAATTGTTAGAAATGAAAGCGAAATATTAAGTTTGTAGGGAAAAAACATTAAGTTACTATAAACACCGTCGTTTTAAACATTTTTTTAAATGTGTGAGTGTATCTATGAGTCTGTGTATTTTTGTCTCTGTGTATGTGTGTTATAGTGTATTTATAATAAGCTACCAAGTAGGCCTACTAAATATTAATATTTGTCTTAGTAATAAAATCAATATTGTCTGTTAGGAATAGTAAATCACAAACTATTTATTCAACATGTATCTCGATCTCTTTGCGAACTTGTGTAACGGAAAACTAGCCACTTCTGCTCACACCTCGTAACTGTCTCTGTTGTCGTTTCGTACAATTTTGAGTTAGTTTTTTCCGGATATTTAAAAATGGCGATTTGTTAAGAAGGGAGTTAATTCCCTGCAATCAGGATTATACCGCTCAGTCTGAGCAGTTTAGAAAAACCTCAGGCCTTATCTGTGATTTTTACATATAAACAAACTACAGAAAGTTAGTTTTTTTTAAACTGTCGTTATTTCTGACATCGGATAGTGATGGTTGTTACTGTTATTTCGTTAGGAGGTCTGTTTGTATCAAGAAATGAACAACGAACAATGACGGACATTCCCGAAGTCGAAGACGAAAATGACAATAATGGTTCGACAGAGGTATGTATTATTATAATTAATTTCTACGCTGCATTAAACTGAAGTAAAAGCAATACGAATAATTATTAAAATTCTACTGTAATTAGCATGGTACATGTTTTTTTTGCTGGTGTTGTTGTTATTGTTTTCTCTTTACGTTTTCTTAATGGAAGTAATACAGTTATAAATGACTTTTTCAGGTGTGGAAAGTGAAAAATGGTAGTTTAGAGCCTGTTTCCTGGGACGAACATGGAATCTTTTCAAACGGAGAGTGTTACGTCATACTGCACACGAACCGAAATTCTGATCACGTCACATACACGCTGTTCTATTGGCTGGTCAGTCGCGTACTTCCATAATAACAAAACAAAATGGTCTCTCTCTCTCTCTCTCTCTCTCTCTCTCTCTCTCTCTCTCTCTCTCTCTCTCTCTCTCTCTCTCTCTCTCTCTCACATACACAGATGTATGACTTTTTTT
>CM022677.1:1037146-1039646 GCA_012295275.1 Chrysomallon squamiferum
CTTAATTCATGAGCTTAGAATTACTGTCACGTTTTAGCCATGTATTAATATGGCAATAGAATATACTGACTATAAGTTGCTTCGTCGTGTTTTATTATTATTATTATTTTTTTTTTTTTTTTTTTATGTCGCTTTATTTTTATTGCGTACAGATAGATGTGTATGATTTTACTGAAGTGTATGCCAGATATATTAATGTAGTTAATGTAAATATTTTATACTGTTATAGATTTTTATTTGGTGTGGAAAAAACGTGGAAAACAACCGTCGGAAAAACGTGGCTGAAATAGCCAAGGTAACAGAAATTATTTATGATACACTTTCGAAAACACAGTAACAACAACAACAACGACAATAAAATCGATGCCAAATAAACAAAACGTGTAGTACATGATATTTAATATTGCTAACAGATAATCAAGACTTATTAATGTCTGCAAGCATCGTGTTACTTAATTAACTAATTACGTATGTTTTCAGTACTACATCGCTATTGACCTCGCGGGAAGACTGGACGAAGATGTTCTTATCAATTTTACGTCACAAGGGGCGGAGCCAGACAGCTTCACGCGCCACTTCAAGGCGTGGAGTGCAGACGGCTATGGGGTAGGTTGTAATGGACATGAATTCTGAAAGACAACCGAAACTGTTCGTCTGCCGTTTACATAAATCTTAGTTGTTATTTTTCCTTTACATTTCTTTTAATATGAAATACTACAAATACTGTAACTACTACTACTACTACTACTACTACTACCACTACTATACTACTACTACTACTACTACTACTACTACTACTACTACTACTACTACTACTAATAATAATAATAATAATAAAAGTAAAAACAAACAAATAAATAAATAAATAAATAAATAATAGATATTGAAACCCATAGGAAATTCTATACATGTAACATATTTTAAACTCTGCATTTTATTTGTTCAGTTTAATCAATAATTGTTGTAAAATGTAAACCTATAAATGAAAAGCTAATAAAACTGCACTTTTTCACGGAAAATGATGTGCAACGATTTACTCAACTGCAATATTGTTATAGTGATGGCTGACTTTTTTTTCTTTTTGTCTTCGTTTTGTTTTCTGGTTGTTGTTTTTTTCTTTTTTTTTTCTTTTTTTTTTTTTTTTAACCAGCGCTAGCACATCGAATAGAACGCGAAATTGATTGCCTGAACATTGCAGTTTTATTTATTGTCTGTAAACATGTACATATTCTGCGCATTAAAGATTGAAGCTTATACATGAAAAAGTAATATATATTTATAATAAACACGCTCACAGAAAATAAATTATTTCTTTTCATTAAATATCATATTATGTTAGAAAACGACAACGTCTGCCATTCTCACACCATTTGAAAAGGACAGCAGACGACACTGGCGGTGAATTAACTCCGTCTCGAATTCTGAGTCAATTAGGACACATCCATCCGTCAAACTCGACGCTCTCTGATCACTTGTATCTCTCTCTTCGTTATTGATTTGTTTGGGATCATTCGGGACCTTCCGAGCTGTTTGAGATCTGCCAGACTTCTGTCCAGAAGAATAAAAATAAATAAAAATAAACACAACAAAAATTACTGGCACGAAATTCCAGTAACTAACGAAGTTAAAAATAGCTGCAGTCTATCAGACGACACAGAGCGCGCGGAAAATGTATTATTTGTCGACGACATTCGGAAAATACTGTGAAGATATTTCTTTAGGAGGGGAAAATAATAATAATAATAATAATAAATGAAAATAAATAAATGTAAATAAGAATTATTTTTTTCAAAAACCTCTAAAAATGCTAATATGATAAAACGAGATATATGAAAAAACCGATACTTGTCTAAACACGCATTTATACAAGCTAGCTTTCTCTGTGTGTGTGTGTGTGTGTGTGTGTGTGTGAGAGAGAGAGAGAGAGAGAGAGATTCATGGATGGATGTTAAACAGACATATCTCTACAATATTTTACGTGTATATATACATATGAATTAGTCTTTAGACATATATATTTCTGTAAGCTCTCTCTCTCTCTCTCTCTCTCTCTCTCTCTCTCTCTCTCTCTCTCTCTCTCTCTCTCTCTCTCTTCAAACTGCTTGAATTATGTGTTTTTAAACCTTAATTTTTAGATAGTCGTTTTACAGTGAACTAGCTAAATGTTATTTGTTGACTACTTAACAGGGCCGAACTGCTTACAGCGGAATGAGAAAACGAATTCGGCAGGAAAACGCAAAGATTGACATTGATGTTGACGTAAGTACAGACTTACCTATCTTACAGAGAGTAATCAGTAAATGGATGCTAAAACTGTGTTAGAAAGGGAGACATGGGTCGAGTATAGACAGTAGATATACACACACCCTTCCACAGAACAGCTACAGGAAAATACGCAATGTTTCCGAAATACGCTCTGTTTGTTAAATTTTTAAATCTTTGTTTCAACATTTAGACTTACGCCATAATAAAATATTAATAGTATGTAAGTTAATGTGTT
>CM022677.1:1047146-1119646 GCA_012295275.1 Chrysomallon squamiferum
GAAATACCATTAAACCTTCACGTTTCAGAGGCTTTTTCATCTTCCATCATGTCACATCGTCTGATGCACTCTGTCCTGCATTTTTCAGTTGTACAGACAATTGTCTAAAACTGTATCTTTTATTTCTTAGCACCATTCTTCTCAGTTGTTTAGAAATCTACCTGTTCCTGTTTACCCACAACCTTCCTAATTAGTTTTCTTTACTCTCACCTATAATTCACTTGACAATATTTTGCAGGTTACTGCACGAGTCTGCATGCACAAACAATGGACCTTTATCTGATAACATTATAAATATTTGACTTCCTGCTTGTGAAAACTCATCAAAATGATATACACTTTTCTCCTGTGTGCAGCGTTTGCAGACGTTCAGTACAGAGGGAGGTTATAGTTGTTGACCACTAGGGGGCAGCACAGCTTCAAATCAAACTGCTGTTTTTCAGCAAATCCATTCTTTTCTTTAGTATTAAAAACAAATAATTTTCTATTTCTGTAACAACATTTCCTTTATCTCCTGTATGGTCTATAAATAAACATTCATACATTTTGACATATTTTTGGTATTAAAATAGCATTAACACACAATAAATGAGATGAAACCTGCTCCAGTAACAATAATACATCACTCATGTCTTTTACAATTTAAAATATAAGCATTTGAAGGAACAATGAAGACAGAACTGTTTTATTTTTTTAATGTTTTGTTAAGTGTATAAATGATTTGTTATGAAATTGTTCTGTTCAAAGTTCATCTCTTTTTCTTGGCGGGTGTTGGGGCTGTTGCCACGACAACTGTGTAGAACGACTGAGAAATCTTGTTTATATAATACAGAGCAACCAGAGAGAAAATGAAACTGAAAAACAAAATTAGACAACTTCATAAAACATGTTTAAACTTTCAGTGGTTATATTGTTTTGTATTAAAAATGTAACACTTTAGCTTTTTAGTGTACAGCAGCTCAAGACAGCAACAACCTGGTAACATAACATTCACAACAACACAGCAAATCAGTTATCAAACTGATCACGGTTTGACAGCTCTCTACACAAACATTATCATTACTATATTTATCATTTATACAAATTTTACTGTAGGCTTCTTTATCTGACATGGAAAGAAAGCAGCTATCAAATAATTTATATACCTAATCCATTGCTAATCAGTAACAGTGACATAGTGCTGATAGCAAACACTACTAACACAGACAAATTATTGTGGGTGCACACACACACACACACACACACACACAGACAGAGTTAAAAAAGACTCACCAGGTAGTCACACACACCCTGTGAACAAGACCAGATGAAAACATTGCTATCAGTAGACATCCTACAACTGAAAATTGTAAAAACATTTAGAGGCAATTTATTCTTGAATTAAAAATTGAATTTAAAATTATTCGATAAATTTTTGATAATGTAAGAAAAGACACAATGGCTCACATTGGAGAGGATAATTACATGTGAAATATCACAAACTCTTAAATGAAAGATAAAATATTCTCATATAAATAAAATATTTTTTCAGTTTGTTTAATTTAATTAATTTAAAAAAATATATGTTATAAATTCTTAAAAATTAAACATCAACATAATACACTCATTTAAAAATATCTAAAAAACTAATTTATTAACACAATAACAGCTGTCTGCTTTCTTTCTCAGGTATGTTAAACAAAAATTAAAATCAAAATATAAATAAATTTCTAAACATTGTTTATAAAAATTATAAACACTAATTGTTATGAACTCTGTAATATTTAGTATTCACCTTCTGGAAACAATTTTGTGTGAAATCCCTTGCCAAACACAGCTGTCTCCATATTACCAACTGCCTTTTAACAGTCAAGGAAAAAGAAAGCAATTTTTTTTTTTTTTTTCATACATTTCAATTTATATGTGTGTATATATGTATGAAGGTATGTGTATGTGTTTGTATGTATGTATGTAGGGAGAGAGAGACTGTAAATAACATGATAAAAAATATTTTTAATTTGTACAAATATTTTTTAAAATATCAAATAAATAATACATATGTGTGATCAAATAATTTTGTTTTACATATTTAAAATATATATATATATATATATATATATATATATATATATATATATATATATATCTGTTTCCATTCACATATTACAGGTAAAGGATACAGTTAAAAGCATTATGAAAAAAAGTGATCCAACGAATCCCCCTAAAACTGTCAGATATTCAGTTGATGCTAATTGTTGTTTGAACATTTGCATTCCTGCAAAAATGGATATTGTCAACGTGGCTGACACAATGAATGACGGTCCACTTGAAAGTGCTGAAAATAAATAAATAAATAAATAAATAAATTAATTGTTATATAATGCAAATATTCTTGAATTAGTTCTTGGAGTTTGGGTTTTTCTTTTTTCAATATTCTTGCTTAGTTCTTACATCTGATTTAGTTATAGCTGATGCCAGATTATCATGAAATTATGAGTCAAACGGAAACAGACACTATTGTAATTATTTTTTAAATTAGAGTTTACATACAATGTATAGCTAATTTAGACTGCATAGGAAACTGATCAAAGAAACGATCCCAGAGATGAAGAGAATGAGAAAGAGAGAGAGAAAAAAAATGGTTTGCTATAAAAAGACAAGTTTAAAACTTTACCCATTTTGTGTTTGACACGAATAACTTCCGATGATGTGTGCGCAAAAGACGGTGCGTACAAAATCAAGGTTGGTTACGTCTAAAATGCGGACCACAATGGCTTTTAAAGGACTATATGCTGTTTGTATGTTAAAACAATTTGTTTTGCTTTAATCTGGTTTAAAAGGATCTGTTCAGCATTAAATAAATAATTAATTACTTTAACTTTTGGGAGATAAGAGCAATACTGAGAATCTAGTAGAATCTCAAGTGACTGTATTTCGGTAATGTAAAAGTTATAGCTTGTTATGGGTCATACAGCAAATTCGGGGTTGACGGTCTGCTGTTACAAAACGTATCATCTCAGTCATGTCTGTTAACAGAACTGTTTAATCGACTACACTAGTACTGTAAGCAGGGGCGGACCATATGAAAAAATGAAGCTTAAACTGCAGGGCACCTAATCCAGCTGGGTCCCAGAAACCACTTTAATCCACACAGCTTAAACATTTTAACCCATATATGAGATTTTTAAAAAACAAAGGGTCATCTGTCATGGAGAAAAATCGACTGAAGAACATGGCAGTGGATACCCAGACTCGTTGTTGCTTGTTAAGGACCCACATAACGGTTCACACTTCTGCAGATCCACCACTGATCATAAGTGATTAGCTGTAAACACTGGCTTATTTTCTTTTCCAGACAGTGACCCTCCAACAAGAGATGTAGCAGTTGTATAACAAATAAAATAAAATAAAATAAAAGGCGTTTCCTTGTACTGAACGTAGCTGCATTAACTATTACTGACAACTAACCTACTTATTTCAATTCAAGTTTCATTTCAATACACAGTTCAGTAAGATGTTTTGATGAATGAGACACAATAAATAACAGGTCTTTAAAAATGTATGCGTGGACTAGCTAAATTTCGTAGCTGTGCATCAAACACGATGTTTTTGTAATATTAAAAAGATATATTATATAATCTTGTCACTTTTTATTTTCCAAAGTATTTATTAAGTAAGATAGGAAGACAAAAGGACGTTTCAGTCAGAATGACACTTAAATTATTATTGCGAATTTGTAATTACTGATCATAATTTATTATTGTTGTCATTCTTTAGTCATTTAATTATCTATTTCGAGACCAGTTATAACATCGATTACAACATTAAAATGGACTTTGATACACATTCAAAATTACGTCGATAACTCATGAGTCAGGTATGGAGTACTCTGCTGTCTACTTTTTGACACGCACACACACAAACACATACGGGAATGTTTGTCAGTGTCAAGTAGTTATTATTTACTTACATATTGGCCAATATAGTATTGTGAAGTATTATCGTAAGCGCCATGACTTACATCTATTAATTGGAGGTACTACTACATTTAGTAAAGTTATAGTTTCTGTAAATATCAAAATTTTGTTCTAAAAATCATAATAATGATAATAAGAAAGTCAAAGGATATAAAACATTTTACAGTAATAATAACAACATAATCATTTCCATGTGACACTTAAACAACCTATAAACAATTTAATTTAATATTTGAATCAAAAAGAACGTGACTAGGTCTGGCTTTCTTTTCACCCATTTAGATTATTCATTTTATATTTATATTATTATTATTATTATTATTATTATTATTATTATTGCGTTTATCAGATGGCGCTGCTACAGAGAAACAGAGTGATGTCCCATGTTTCACAACTTTTGTTTTACTTGCAAGGATGTATGAACCAGGTTTTTGTGTTAAAACGGAATTATCGTGGCATATCATTGTAAAATAAATGCGAACCTCATCTTTATGTGTGTCTGTATTGTCACGTTATTTTAACAGGTATGAATACTGATGACTGTGACCGTGCGTACTCAAAATTTTAATTACTGTAACATTAACAAGGACTTAATCTCGATTATATGCGAACTAAATGTAGCACGTATACACAGTAATTAAAATAAATTGTATATAGCGGGAAATCCTGAGAGGTGGGATGCTAAAATTAGTATTTGTTCATCGTTTTCAATTGTGACAAGTATTTTTCGTTCATGTGGCCTCTGTCGATGTGTTTCATCTTGGAGAAAATCAGCCTCTGCTGATGCATTTAGTTATTATTAAATACATTAAACAGACACTGTTATTTCAACACTGTTGGCAGTGAAGAAGTTTAATCTGTTTGTTAAAAGATGCGAGAAGCTTGTAATGTTTCATGCACGTGACTGAATTAATTCAACCTTTTTTAAAGTGAAGAAGGTATAATTTTATACTTAAGCTTTTTCATAAATAAAATAACTTTTTCGCTTAATCTCTGCAGATTCAAGATTCACCTGGTGGCAGAAGCCTCAGTATTTAATCAGTTATTAGGTGGCAATAGCATGGATACTCTTTTTGCAAATAACATAGAAAAACTAAATTTTCTGTCAATTTATTGGACATATGATATAAAATTACTGTTATATTATTATCGTTGTTGTTGTTGTTGTTATTGTTTTGTTTTATTTTATTTTTAATTTTAGAATGTCTCAACAAAGTAATGTTAAAATAAAAGACAGTGGAAGATTTTTGGAGGCAGCCAGGAAAGGCAATGTCAGTGAATTCATGGAACTGTTGTCTGGTAAAATTTACATGTACATGCATATATCTGAATCACTGTTACTATCATTTCACAAATACTTGTTTAATTTTAACAAATTTGAAAGGACATATTATTATTTCTGTATTAAATATTTATTAGTACACTATTTTGCAGATTTTGAAAATGTTGATGTGAAGAATGACAGAGGGTGGACTGCACTGATGCTGGCAGCTAGAAATGGGCAGACGTCAGTTATAAAGAGCTTACTGGAGAAGGGGTAGGTTCAAAACTTGTCTGTGGAAAGATACACATGTACTAGTACAGCTGAATATCCGAGTTTATTATAAAACTACATTTAATAGCAGATGATGTTAAAGATGAGTTAAATTTTATTTACACTTATTTATGAAGATAATTAAATTACAATAATGATTAAATTTTATTTTTGTAATAATTTATAAATTCAGTACTTAATTATTTGATTAAATTTCAGTATACATAAAGAGTATTTATGGTGTTTTAAATTATTGTTTAGCTGTGATGTAAATCTGCGGAACCTGTCCGGTCACTCAGCTCTGGACATTGCCTCATTCTGGAATCACAGATCAGCAGAACAGCTCCTCCAGGAGCACTCAGCATCTCCTGAAAGTGAAACAGTCTGTAACCACTTTTCTCAGAATCCTCTCTATCGAGCCACAGATAAGAGAACAGACCAGTCTTGGATATCCTCCATGATTGAAAAACCATCCACGAAATTCATCATCTTTTCTAGTCTAAAACCATTCTTGAAGAAAACTGAACATACAAACCAAAAATATTTCTATAAATTAGTTTTATTTACCTACAACCAGCTGTCATTTGTTCTAAAACAAAAATCTTTAGTCGTTTTCCTCGGTCTTGAAACTTGGGATCCTGAATCGACTGCATGGTTTGCTGTTGATGTCACAGGCTTAGGTGATGACAGATTTACAGACATTGTGACTGACGGATGTTTCGTAGAACCGTTTCCATTGGCAATGCAGATGGAGTCCCATGAAGCTGCGATATTTGCAGAGTCTCGGTCTGTTTTGAGTTGGCACGATCGTTACGCATTCTGTGCTACCTGCGGAGGAACAACAACAGTCTGCGAAGCTGGGTACAAACGTGTCTGCAACAACAACAACTGCAGAAGTCATAAAGGTTTTTATCTTACGTCACATCAAATAAACTATATAACAATGTTGTTATTGATTGTAAACATTTATTCATTATTGGCATAGTTTTTGAAACAGTTACAGATTAGGGGTAAAGATAGAAGTTATAAAATTGTTATTTTTTTCTAAGTTTAGCTAGCATAAAATAAAATATTTAAAATTGTTGTTATTGATTATAAGTTCTTTCATTACTGACATTATTTTTAAGAGTTATGCAGTATGAAAAAATAAGATGTATATGTATATATATATTTTTTTTCATTCTGTATAAATCTTAAAAATGATGTCAGTAATGAATAAACTTAAAATCAGTAACAACACAGACAATATGTATATTAGTTTTAAAAAGTTTACATTGTAAACATCTCCATAATGTGGTGGTAACAAAAACAAAAAAAAAGTTAATGATTTTAATAAATATTTATTGGAAGAAATATAAAAAAATTATTTTAGTATTTGATTTTTTTTTTTTTTTGTGAAAGAATAATTTATAATTAATTAATTAATTAAGGTGTACACAATACCTGTCACCCTCGAGTTGACCCATCACTCATCATGCTGGTTGTGTCATGCGATGGCAAAAGATGTCTGCTGGGAAGAAAAAAAGTTTTTCCACAAAACATGTATTCCTGTCTCGCAGGATTTATGGAGCCAGGTAATTTTCACACACACTGACACACATTAATACCATTATTTTTATAATTAAAAGGTAAAAGAAATTTATTACACACTTCAAATAAGATTCCTTTAATTTCATGACATTCATAATTTTATTTAGTCAAGATACCACTGTGTTTGTGTACATGTATATGTTCATATGTGAGTGTATGTACATGTTAGTGTGTTTGTGTGTATGTGTGTTACATGTTTGTGTTGTGTTTGTGTGTATGTGAATGTATGTGTTTGTGTATGTGTTATATGTTTGTATGTGTTGTGAATATGTATTGTGTGTTTGTGTGTATGTATGTTATGTGTTTGTATGTATGTGTTGTGTGTATGTGAATGTATGTTCATGTTAGTGTTCGTATGTATGTGTTGTGTGTTTGTGTGTATGTATGTTATGTGTTTGTGTATGTGAATGTACGTGCATGTTAGTATGTATGTGTTATTATTGTAGTGTTTGTTTTGATACAAATGTAGGAGAAAGTCTGGAGGACACTTGTAGGAGGGAGGTCAGGGAGGAGAGTGGGGTGACAGTGGGGCGGGTGGAGTATCACTCCAGTCAGCCGTGGCCATTTCCAGCTGTTCTCATGCTTGGCTGCATCACATACGCCAAAACAGACGAAATCCAGGTAAGTCATTTCGGAACAGTTAAAAATGGCATAATTAGTTTGAAAAGCTCATTTTGAATTTTACAAAACTGGAAAGATTTCACAATCTACAATAATGCTGCAGTTATTTTATTGTTTATGAATCTAAGCAAGAAAAAAATGTTTTGTGTGTTCCGTGTAGAGACATATCCCAGTCTGCATCTTTTAAACTTTGTTAAAATAGCAACAAAATTAAAAATAAAAATAAATGGTGTTTTTTAATGAGACTTTGGATAAACACCTACATTTTATTTTTGTGATAGTTGCCGTGATAGAAGGTTGTTGTCATTTCATTGTTTTTTTCCAGTTATCTCATAATTCAGTTCTAAATTTCATTTTAACATCACTGAGACAACCAGACAACACAAATCAGTATGCAGAGTAATGAGGAAATATGCTCTTTCTTCTGTTTCTTTTCAATAATGGTCCTTTGCTTTTTATTTATTCTCGTGTATTTTATCTCGGGATTAAAAACAAAAAGCAGACAAAAAGTAATCAACATCATATTTTGTCTCAATACACATAAATAATTGCATGAACAAAAACTTGTTTACAAAGTTGTATTTACATATCTTGGGTTTATTTGTGTATTATTGTACTTATATACAGGAAAATAAGTTATGTTTAATATCTGTTGTGTGTGTGAGTGTGTTATAATGTTAATAATGAATGTTTTGGTTTTACATATGTGTTGCTAAACAAACTTATTATTTTCGACACATAGTACTATTACTGTTATCTGCATTAACTGTTTATTAGTTTTAGTGTAAAACTGTTATCTGCATTAACTGTTTATTACTAATGTTTTAGTGTAAAACTGCTGTATTGTTGCAGGTGGACACACAGGAGCTGGAAGATGCTCGATGGTTTACTCGACAGGAAGCTGCAGAGATGTTGACACATCAGCACCCTGGGGGTCTGTTTGTGCCCCCACGTCAAGCCATCGCCCATCAGCTGATCAAAACCTGGGTCAGCCGCACCTCCAACCTGTAACACACTAAAACAGACTTCATTCACCTCCAAACTGTAACACACTAAAACAGACTTCATTCACCTCCAACCTGTAACACACTAAAACAGACTTCATTCACCTCCAACCTGTAACACGCTGAAACAGACTTCATTCACCTCCAACCTGTAACACGCTTTGACTTCATTCACCTCCAAACTGTAACATGCTAAAACAGACTTCATTCACCTCCAACCTGTAACACACTAAAACAGACTTCATTCACCTCCAACCTGTAACACGCTGAAACAGACTTCATTCACCTCCAACCTGTAACACGCTGAAACAGACTTCATTCACCTCCAACCTGTAACACGCTGAAACAGACTTCATTCACCTCCAACCTGTAACACGCTAAAACAGACTTCATTCACCTCCAACCTGTAACACGCTAAAACAGACTTCATTCACCTCCAACCTGTAACACACTAAAACAGACTTCATTCACCTCCAACCTGTAACACACTAAAACAGACTTCATTCACCTCCAAATGATTCCAAACAGGTTATTTTTGCAAATAATCAAAGAATCATCAGAAAATAACCTGTCAGTATTTATTTACAGTGATTCACACATTTCATCTCATAACTGTCTTATTAATCCCAGTTTACAAATAAACTGACAATATTTATATCTTTAATTTAGATATATCTGTTATAGAAGACAATCAGATATTCACCAAATTCAGGACAAAATTTTGTTATCAAATTATTTAAATTATTTTCATAATTATTTTTTCTACTCATCAACTTTAAAATAAAAAGTGTATAACAAAAAAAACTGATTTGTTGTGAAATGTTTGAATTCCTTTTACAGTTGTTAACGTTATTTAATCATCTTAAATTAACAGTTTTTGTGAGCTACTGTTTGCACTGTTTAACATATTCAGTACAAAAAGTTGTAAATGATTTTTATACAAAAAAAAACGTGTAAAAGAGTTACAAATAAGATTTATAAATACATGTTTTCATGTTTTAATTTAAACAGTTTGTAACAAACATATTAGCATCACAGTTGTTGATATTGAAATAATCCACTGTACAAATGAACTGACAGTTTTCAAGTCAGTTCCCGAAAGCTGTTTACACAAGTATTAATGAGTATGTGTGCTTCATACAGAGTTAGTAAAACCTCAGATGAAAATAAAACTAATTAATGAAATACTTGGCCTAGCATTCATTTTCAGTTTAGCATTGATACAGTATATTTTTAAATTATTATAATGCAAGTATTATTATTTAATTATTTTCTTTTTACATGGACACATATACATTTTATATTGTTTATAAATAATTTGAAAGCTTGTTGAAATAACATCATTTCTGTATAATGAAAGCTTTCTTTAATCAAACAATAATTTTTAATGCTGGGCGGTTTCCTACATCACAGTAGAGCAGTTTACAATCTGGAGAAACAAACAGGCATTGTTTACTTTTCTCTTTATCAACGAAAAAAAAAAAATATATATATATATATATATATAACTGATTTTATTTCTTAAATTTCTAGATGAATGTTCACTGTTTACTTCATCTGTCAGTGACAGAAGAGTGAAAGAATGGATTTAGTTTGTTACAGAGTATCAGCTGTACTGAGAGGGGGGAGTAGTTGTGTCTGGCAGAAATGTCTGAGAGGAGGCGGAGAAGAGAATGTCCATCGACCCCATCACCTCCATCAGCTGCTTCATGTAGGTCAGCTCGCAGTCCACGATGTCTTTCAGTCTGTACAGAGACTTGCCCAGTTCCCCACTGTCTGCTATCTTGTCCGAGTACACATCTGAAAAAAACAGGTTTTCTCTGATTACCTCCCTTTAATCACTTTAAACTACTATTTTGTATTATTGTGTCTGTTGTTTGTAACAAAACATCAAAAAAAAACTTACCCAGTAACAAACTGGCTAAGCCTGTCAGAGTGTGACTGTATCTTGGATTTGTTATAAACCTAAAAAAAACAACAACATAATTTTAAATAATTTTCAACAAAAAAAATTACCAAAAGTACTATTTACAATGTTAAAGTGAATTCACACACACACACAGAGACACAGACACACACACACACACACACACACACACACACACACACACACACACACACAGACACACGCATACACAGACAGAGACAGACACAGACACACACACACACTACTGACCTCTGAATGAATGTTAGAATGGGTCTGAGAGACTTGTCCGTGCGTCCAGCGATCGCGGACCTGATTGCCCCCCTCCTGGTCAGCTCCTGTATCACACTGATGGTTACCTCTGGCTGACTAGAATGAACTTTCCTCTGAAAACAAAAAAAAATGTACTCAACAGCACCAAAAATATAGCAATCCATTCCTCACTATCACACCTGTCCTATATGTGACCAGGTTCCTTTCTTACCAGCTTCTAAACAATCAGTGACAGATCTTAATGTATCGAAATAAATATTTTGCTTATTAAAGTGCATACATGAATAATTTGAACTTTAAAAATAAATATTTTGTTTGGATGAATCTTTCCTAACAGTTTAACATTTTTGTACAATAAAGCACCCATGTCAAGTTTTTATTATCAAAGGTTTCTAAGTGAGCAGTGAGTACTCACATGAAATGCAGCATCCAGAGCCTCGCTGTGCTGAAATCTCCTGAAGAACGTGTCGTACTTGGCAAACCTCTCTTTCCTCTTGTGACTGACTGCGTGGTCCCCCTGAAACAAACATCACACATCTACATGATCCCCCTGAAACATCACACATCTACATGATCCCCCTGAAACATCACACATCTACATGATCCCCCTGAAACATCACACATCTACATGGTCCCCCTGAAACAAACATCACACATCTACATGATCCCCCTGAAACAAACATCACACATCTACATGATCCCCCTGAAACAAACATCACTCATCTACATGATCCCCCTGAAACAAACTTCACACATCTACATGATCCCCCTGAAACAAACATCACACATCTACATGATCCCCCTGAAACATCACACATCTACATGATCCCCCTGAAACAAACATCACACATCTACATGATCCCCCTGAAACATCACACATCTACTTGATCCCCCTGAAACAAACATCACACATCTACATGATCCCCCTGAAACAAACATCACACATCTACATGATCCCCCTGAAACAAACATCACACATCTACATGATCCCCTGAAACATCTAAAAACAAACATCACACATCAACATGATCCCCTGAAACATTCTACATGAAAACAAACATCACACATCAACATGATCCCCTGAAACATCACACATCTACATGATCCCCCTGAAACACACATCACACATCTACATGATCCCCCTGAAACATCACACATCTACATAATCATTCTAAAACAAATATCACATCAACATGATCATTCTAAAACAAACATCACATCAACATGATCATTCTAAAACAAACATCACACATCAACATGATCATTCTAAAACAAATATCACATCAACATGATCATTCTAAAACAAATATCACATCAACATGATCATTCTAAAACATCACACATCTACATAATCATTCTAAAACAAACATCACACATCTACATGATCATTGTAAAAACAAACATCACACATCTACATGATCATTGTAAAACATCACACATCTACATGATCATTCTAAAACAAATATCACATCTACATGATCATTCTAAAACACGCATCACACATCTACATGATCATTCTAAAACAAACATCACACATCTACATGATCATTGTAAAACATCACACATCTACATGATCATTCTAAAACAAATATCACATCTAGTTGATCATTCTAAAACACACATCACACATCTACATGATCATTGTAAAACCACACATCTACATGATCATTCTAAAACAAACATACATCAACATGATCATTCTAAAACATCACACATCTACATGATCATTGTAAAAACAAACATCACACATCTACATGATCATTGTAAAACATCACACATCTACATGATCATTCTAAAACAAACATCATACATCAACATGATCATTCTAAAACATCACACATCTACATGATCATTGTAAAAACAAACATCACACATCTACATGATCATTGTAAAACATCACACATCTACATGATCATTCTAAAACAAATATCACATCTACATGATCATTCTAAAACACACATCACACATCTACATGATCATTGTAAAACCACACATCTACATGATCATTCTAAAACAAACATCATACATCCAGATGATCTAAAAAACCCACCAAAAACCTCTTGCACTCACTACAAGAGCTGTCAAATACGTATGTAATCTATCTACACTCAGTGTTGTATGTGATACACTCAGTGTTGTATGTGGTACACTCAGTGTTGTATGTGGTACACTCAGTGTTGTATCTGACACACAAATGGTTAACTCACGGAATGTGGGATGTAAATTTTCCCCTTCACGTTGTGTCTGAATGACGATTTCTTCTTTGTTTTCATCTTCTGTTTTGTGTTGTCAGTTTTTCTCTTCTGAACTGACAAAAGTCCATCAGTCATCCCCACCACCACCAGACTGTCGTCAGGCTGAAAACAGACAAGATTTTTCAAAGTCTAGCAAAGTGTGTGCTATGTACTGCACTGTAAAATGAATTAAATCTAATTTTCTGGCATACTATTCATTTTAAAAAACACATTTTCATTTTATTTTTTGAAAATGTAATCAGGGGAAAGAATACAGTGGTACCTTGACTTACAAATTTTCTGAGTTACGAGCACTCACCTGGTCGATTTTTTGCAAGCCACAATCCAAGTTACAAGCAAGTTGGCACAACGAACAACACAACATCTGCCTAGCATCCCACATCTACTCGTTTGCTTCACATCCTTACCTCACTGTGGAAGCATCTCTGTTGTGTTGTTCTCGTGTTTTGTGCAATTTCTTGCCAAATTTCCATGGATCCTTAGAAAATGAGTCAAAGGAAAGTGCTGAGAAGAAGAAGCGGAGTATGTCCTTTGAATTAAAAAATCATTGAAAAACATTCAAGGTGTGCATGTAGTCGACATTGGCTAGGCAGTATGAGTGTACTACTTCTATGATATGTGCCATACTGAAGCAGAAGGAGTCAATAAAAGCTATAACTCCAGCCAAAGGCATTAAAATAATTTCTAAGCTGTGGACCTCTGTCCATGAAAAGATGGAGAAACCCTAACCCTGTACACTTTACAAAACCAATTTATTTCTTTACATTATCCCTTCTTTTCTTTTTTTTAATACAATATGTGTCATTTATACATACATTTTTCTTATTTAAAAACATGTTACAAAAAATTGGGGTTTTTTTGTGGGGGCTGGAACAGATTAATGGGATTTCAATTAATTTCAGTTAGAAAAATGAGCAAATTGGAAAAATTGATTTGATATACGAGTAAACTGAGTTACAAGCTCGGCCACAGAACAAATTAAACTCCTAAGTCAAGGTACCACTGTAGTTAAAATTTTATTCAGAACACTTTCTCATTTCTAAAGTTAAAGATCATAATAATAAAAATTCCCAGTGTGTGTTGTTCTGTGTGTGTGTTTAGCAGTGTGTCAGTGTGTGTATTTGTGTGTAGCTGTGTATATTTGTGTGTGTACAAGTGTGTAGGTGTATATATTTGTGTGTATACAATTATGTATGTGTAGGTATATTAGTGTGTGTATACGTGTCTATGTGTGTGTATTTGTGAGTACATGTGTAGGTGTGTATGTTAGTATGTGTACATGTGTAGGTGTGTATGTTAGTATGTGTACATGTGTAGGTGTATGTTTGTGTGTGTACATATGTGTAGCGTGTGTGTGTACATGTGTAGGTAGGTATATTTGTGTGTGTACATGTGTAGGTAGGTATATTTTTGTGTGTACATGTGTAGGTATATATTTGTGTGTACATGTTTAGGTGTGTATATTTGTGTACATATCTGTAGGTGTGTGTGTGTACATATGTGTAGGTGTGTATGTTAGTGTGTATGTACATGTGTATATTTGTGTGTGTAAATGTTTAGGTGTGTATGTTTGTGTATATGTGTAGGTGTGCATATTTGTGTGTGCATGTGTGTAGGTGTGTATATTTGTATGTGTACATGCGTGTAGGTGTGTAGGTGTATATCTGTGTATATCTGTGTACATGTGTGTAGGTGTGTATATGTTAGTGTGTGTGTACATGTGTGTAGGTATGTTAGTGTGTGTGTACGTGTGTAGGTGTGTATGTTAGTGTGTGTACATGTGTGTAGGTATGTTAGTGTGTGTGTACATGTGTGTAGGTGTGTATGATAGTGTGTGTGAACATGTGTATAAAAAAGATTTAGCTGTTCCCTATGTAGAATATAATAATAACTGATTTAATTATTTCAATTTAAAAATAAAAATTAGTCAATAATAAAAATAACAGGCAATCTATAAACATTTCATTGGTGTCTATTATTATTTTTCTAATTCTTTAAAGCTTTGTTGTTTGTGGGCAGCATGTGAAAAATGTTGATAATTTAAACACGTTTCTGTTTATTCAATACAACGTGAAGAAAAAACTAGCCCCAGGTGCCTAATTTACAAAACATTAAAAACCTATTTACCACGGAACAATGATGTCAAAGAAAATATTCTTAACAAGAAATAAATGAGGGATGGTAAAAAATAAAAATGTTAATAAAACAAGTCATTTTCCCCCACTTCAAACTCCTCAGACAGGGTCAGAAGTAGGTTCAGTTTAGGAAAACAGAAAAAGTGTAAAAATTAAGTTTTTGGGGGGTTTGTTTTATAATGATGTTAAATCATGATGTTATCAGAAAATATTTAAAATCGCAATGAATCTAACAGAAATACAGTTCATTCTAAAAGCACTAACATTAGTAACCATCATCATCGTCATCATCATCATCATTATAATAATAAAACAATGATAACTACTAGACATGTCACTAAAATTAATGAAATGATGAAAAAATGAACAAACCAAAGGATAAAAAAAAAAAAAAAAAAAAAAAAAAAAAAAAAGAAAAGAAGAAATATCGTTATTTGTTCTTTCCTGGTCAAATCATCATGATCATAAATACATTCTTTTGAGTTCAGCGAGGCGGGATGCATTCTATTGAGCAGTGCACAAGCGTGGCAGGCTGTGAAAGTGTTTATCTGTGACCTACACCAATCAAACACATCCCCGATTATCTGCTACAACCCATTCACTCCGGCGCTGCCCTGTGATGATTTTAGCAGAGATATCAGATACTTGCAAAGATATACGATGCCAAAACTATGAACTTATGAGCAATTAACGTCAGTAGATTGTCAGGGACCCATCTACAAATCCATAAAGATTCAATCAAGCAAAACTGGCTTTCTCTCATCCCATTAAAACATTTTTTTTCTAATAAGAAAATGTTGGAAGTTGATGATCATTTAAAAAACATTTGACACTGTGAATACAAATTAAGTAAAATGATTAATGATCAGAATGTGCTACTGAGTGATAAACGCTAACGTCTTCCTATTTTTATTATTATTATTTTTTTTTTTTTTTTTTTTTTTTTTTTTTGGGGGGGGTAACTTAGCAAAAATGAAATATCATTTTCATAATAAAAAAAAAAAAAAAAAAACTGTTTTTTTCAAGAAATACATCACATGGAGTAAGTTGGAGATAATTTATTTACACTGCAAATAAAAAGAACTAAAAAAAAAAAAGAAAAGACATATTGTACTAAAGATTTCTCTGCTTTTGAGTTTTTGTTGATAGATCTGATATCAAACTGGAGTATAAATCACGTTATTTTATTTGCTACTATATAATAACAGAAAAAAAAAAATCAAGACATGAAAAACATTATAAAATAACAATAATCTTCAACAGAAAACTCTGTATTACACGAAACATCCTATCTCAGTTATCTCAAAACATTCTCATTTTCTAAAAATATCCAACCACATTCTTGTAAAACTACATAAAACAAGCAGAACAAATTTGAAAAATGAAGAAAATCTTTGATAGGTGTTATGATCACTTACTGACACAGCCAAGCTAAGAAGAGCTCCAGGGTAGTCTAGTGTGTGCACAACCTGGTAGCTAGTCACATCATAGACCTTCACATGTCTGAAAAAACACAATTTCTTCAAACTGTAAACTATTGTGAAAGAAGTATTCAAATACTGGCATTTGTGTTAAAACAAACACTTTTGATGCATTCTCCAGTTATTTTTTTTTTTTTATTATTTAAAACAAATACCAAACATCTATTTATGATATGTTCATGACAAATCTAGCAATAAAGTAAACTGAAAACATTAATCACCCATTTTCAGATATCTATTTTTGTGAATTTTCTGATGTATGAACAGTTATGTGTGTTCTTCTTGTCTTACTAGAAAAATAATCAGCTGTTATTTGTAAATGCCAAAATGATACGACTTTCCGTACGTTATAGAAAAATAGACATCTCTAAATAATATGGAGATTTTTATCATAATGTTTTTTGTTTTGTTTTTTTATTTTTTCGTTGTTATTGTGGTTTCTTTGTTATTTTTTTTATTAGATATACTATTAAATACAAAGTATAAAAATGGAAGAATGTTCTTAAGGATACAAAGAATGCTTTGTGTATGATTTGGTATTTTTGAATTATGGTTTGATGACTTCTGAAATTTAGTTCATAGAGAGAGAGAGAGAGAAAAAAAAAGAAAGAAAAATAGACCAAGAAAGTGAGTGAGAGGGGGACAGAGAAAGAAAAGGAGAGAATGAATGAAAGCCAGAGAGAAAGTCTGAGTAAGAGAGATGGTGTGAGAGAGACAGAGATAGTGAGAGAGAGACAGAGATAGTGAGAGACAGAGATGGTGAGAGAGTCAGAGATAGTGAGATAGTGAGAGAGAGAGAGAGAGAGAGAGAGAGAGAGAGAGAGACAGTGAGAGAAAGAGAGAGAGAGAGAGAGACACACACACACACAAAATGAGACACCGAGAGAGAGAAACACACACAAAATGAGAGTGAAAGAGAGACACACAAAATGAGAAAGACACACAAAATGAGAGAGAGAGAGACACACACACACACACAGAGATAGACACACAAAATGAGAGAGAGAGAGAGAGAGAGAGAGAGAGAGAGAGAGAGAGAGAGAGAGAGAGCTAAATAAAGTAAATACCTGTCCAGTGAAGCTGACATGAAGCGGTGGTAGTTGCTGCAGAATGCCAGTGCAGTGACATTTTTATGATGATGACACAGAGAGGTCAGAAGTCGACCTCCAGCCAAAACATCCCACACCTTCACAACATTACCACCTGAAAATATGTTACCATGACAACCAAAATTATTAAATAATTACTTCAAAATGATGTTAGTCTGTATTGCATAACTAATCTTTTTCTTCAAAAAAACTGTGTATGAGTGTGTATATGTGTGTGTGTGTGTATGTTTGTGTGTGCATGTGTGTATTTGTGTGTGTGTGTATGTGTATATGTGTGTATGTGCATGTGTATGTGTGTATGCATGTGTATGTGCGTGTATGTGCATGTGTGTATGTGTATGTGTCTATGTGTATGTGTGAGTATGTGTATGTATGTGTGAGTATGTATATGTGAGTATGTGTGTATGTGTCTGTGTTGATGTGTATGTGTGTGTGTATGTGTGTGTGTGTGGTGTATGTGTATGTGCATGTGTTTGTATGTGTATGTGCATGTGTGTGTATGTGTGAGTGTGTGTGTATGTCTGCATGTGTGTGTGTATGTGTGTATGTGTGTGTGTGTGTGTGTGTGTGCATGTGTATGTGTGTGTGTGTGTGTGTGTGTGTGTATGTGTGCATGTGCATTCTTGCTCTGTATGTATTTCAATAATGAGCACTGTAAATAGAATTTAAAAGAAAACGTTAATAAACTTCAGACACAAAACGGAAGATGTGTAATTGCAAGAAGACCTATTTATCTCCGATACTGATGGCAATCCGGAGACTCACAAATATTTCCACAAGTTGCTAATGACTGGCAACACAGCGCATCTGACTCGAGTGTTTGTCAACAGATAACAGCCGCAGACTGATGTTTGCAAAATATCACTGGGAAACTTTTAAACAAACATTCTGCTAGTTTTACCCATATTTTGTTGTTTTTTTAAAAACATTCTCCTTCTCTTTCATGTTATTATAAACAAATTTGTTATTATTTGTTTAAAAAGATTATGTGTTTGTATGCTTGAATATGTGTGTATCTGTTGTTTGTGTTTGTGTGTGTGTGTGTATGTATGTGTGTGTGTGTGTGTGTGTGCACAGAAAATAGCAACACTAGATAACATACTTAATTTGAAGTGAATTCTAAATAATTTAATTAGTAGTGAAACAATAACAAACACAACAGCTAGAAATTTCTCAATAAAATAAAGCTATGCTGTCTTGATGTATATGTTAAAACACTCCTATTATTAAACACAAACAACAGAAAATAATATTAACAATAACAACAACAACAATAATAATAATACTAATAAAATTATAAATTAAGTGAAGAAAATTAAATCTGTAAATATTTTATTTTATATTATTATTTATTTATTTATTAAATAAGAGTAATAAAAATTAAATTAATATTCATGATGTTGAAAGTTTGTTTATGTTGTTTTTTAAAAATTAGCAAAGATTCTGTATTTGCTGTTTTAGTTTTGTACCAGACTATCAGTGCAATTAGTTTTAAGTAATATATGTAATTTTAATGATAAAATTTGACCAAGTTTCATATGAATGATTTATCAGAATTGTTTGCTGTCACTGGGAGGGTATTTATACAATACTAATTCCTAAGTCAATCTTAGGGAGAAGTTAGAGTCACTTTCACACCTCACTGTCGTTTATTTTTAAATTAATATTCACACACACACATAAACATTCACACAGAAGCATTTAACAAAAAAGCCAAATAAACATGACCAGTTTTAAAAAACCGAGACATTTCACTGTGTAGTGAAACGAGGCAATCACTACTGAAAAATTAACGTTCAGTGGTTTGGGAATGTAAATTCCACCATTTTTCAGGCCAGTCTGATTAGAAATCATTGGTTAATGACAGAAGGATGGATCAGTTTCCCACACAGTGTACTCAAACATCTGAATGAAATGGAAGCTGAGGAAGTAAGTCAGATAGAGAAATGATGCTACATTTCTTCCACTCTACTTGTGATTTATCAAAAGTAATTATGCATGTTGGCATCATAAAGACTATTCATGTGCCACAAACAAGAGCTTCACTCTTCAGTTAGACAGAATATAACTCATTGAAAGTCCAATTTAACTCAAAACAGATGTTGAATGGTATTTGAAGCGAGAGTGTATATTGAGAAAGTGGGAAACAGATATTAGAAGAAATATTGAGAGAGAGAGAGAGAGAGAGAGAGAGACAGAGATCCAGAGAGAGAGAGAGAGAGAGAGAGAGAGAGACAGAGACAGAGACAGAGACAGAGATCCAGAGAGAGAGAGAGAGAGAGAGAGAGAGACAGAGACAGAGACAGAGACAGAGATCCAGATAGAGAGAGGGGGGAGAGAGAGAGAGAGAGATGAACATAGAGAAATAAGAGAGATGATGAGAATGAATGAGAATAAGAGTGAGCAAGAATGAGAGACAAAGCGAGAAAAGGAGGTAAAGAGAAAGATAGAGAGAAAGAGAGAAAAAAGATAGAAACTAAAAGGGAAAGGAAAAGAGAAAGAAAAAACTGAGAAGGAGGGGAGATGTTCTCTGATATTGTAATTTGAAAGTTTGTTGTTGGAGATAGTTTGTGAGGACAGCTGGCCACGCGGTTATGATTGATCACCTCGGCAATGTCAGATCATCCAAATATATTTCCTTTTCATTTAGATTTCAGCACATGGTCTTCTCATCACAGAGGATGAATGCAAAACTAGATCTTCTCTGTAGGCTGTTTATAAATATTTAATGTAAACAACACACCAAGACTTGCTTAATATTCCCTTCAAAGAACATTCTTGATATACGTGTGTGCAGAGGCTGAGGTTTTTTTGCTGTTGTTGTTGTTCATCTATTAAACAGCTGTGAAAATCTCTCGTTTGATCGGGGGACTCATTTAGAGGAATCCCTCAATCTCACTTTAATGGAGCATTTCAAGTTATTCTCACTTCACCAATCATAATTGTACTGTCTGCTTCATCTGCATATGTCTGCGTTCTTGTAGTGTTTGTCTATATGTCTGTGTGTTGGTGTGTATATGTGTGTATATGTGTTTGTAGTTTGTGCGTGTGTGTCTGTGTGTTGGTGTGTATATGTGTGTATATGTGTTTGTAATGTGTGTGTGTCTGTATGTTGGTGAGTATATGTGTGTATGTGTTTGTAGTGTGTGTGTGTGTGTGTGTGTGTGTGTGTGTGTGTATCTTCATTTGTATATATTAATTATTTATATTATTTGGGTAATTTAATTAACAGAAGTCATTATAAAAATTATTAAAAAGAAAAATAAGTAATTAAAAAGTATTAAAAACAAAGTTATTCACTTTTCTAGATGAAGAATATGTTCTTAAAAAAAGAGAGATCATGACCTGAATCTGAAAAAATTACAAAGTTTAAATTACAAAGTAAAGAATACAACTAATCTGTAAATCTGTGACATGGAAGTACAAAGAAAGAATGAATAGAGAGAGGGACAAAAATCAAAGAAAATACAAATGTTTATGCAGAGAGAGAGAGAGAGAGAGAGAGAGAGAGAACAGAGAGAAAAAAAGAGAATGAAAGTGAACCAGGAATGTGAAAAATGAAAATGGTATCACAATAAAAAGATTAAAAAAAAAATTCAACCCAAAAAGTTAAATTCAATTTTAAAAGTTAGGTGAGAGACTTTTTTATATGTTTATAAAATTAGTAAAACTGCTGCACAGATATCGAGAGAAAACTAAATCATCTGTTTGTTTCAGTAACTCAGCAAGCCAGTGTTCATTTCAGAACCGATAAACACACACATCATTATGACAAGATGGATGCTAAGCTATTTATCTTATTTCTCGTTCTACTATCACAGCCATTTTCCAGTTTTTACCTCAACTAATAACAATCACAATTATCACTATTTCCTAGTCACAAATTTATTGTGATTTTTTTTTTTTTACATTGGTTATTTTTATGAGTTTTTGTTGAGTCTGCTGGATGAGGACTGATGTGAGGAGGAAAACAAATGGAAGTACGGATGAACAGATCATTACTGAAAAGATGAAAATTTGATTAACAGCCATGTTTGTGAGGTTAGTGAGCTAATTAATCTGGTTTCACTATAAACATATTTTTTTCTTTTCACCTTCCCCATTTCTGCATTTTACGAATTCCATTTGGCGGTATTTTATTTTACCTGTGTGTTTTTTCACCTCTTTATAAACATAACTGGATTCCCCGCGAAAGCTGCTTCAGCAGCTGAATAACCACTCAGAATCATTTATCATAATTTCTGACTGCACAGGATATAGCTCGAGTAATTGAAACAAACAAAACACAATGGCTGATCATCTTGGAGGTATTTTTTTATCGAGGATCTGTTTAAACATTTCATCTCAGAGGACATCACTTTACCAGACAAGCCAGTCACTACATCGGTGTGGTCTGTGTTGACTTTTTGTGCATTCATTAAGTGTCTGTGCAGAGGATGCAAGAAGAGAAACCTGACTTACCACATCAAAAGTGAGCCCAATAAACCTGTAACACGTATTCACGTGAGATAAACTATTACCTGGCTGACAGAGGCCAAACGAAACTCCACACGTAAACAAACAACAAAATACTGACAGGAATTACACTTACTTCAATGAAACAGTTTATTAAGAAAGAATGAGATTAATATGTGTTTAATAACACTGTAGATACAGAAAATCAAGATATGAAAAAAATAACACAATGAGGACACAGTGTAAAATGCAATATTTCCGAGTTGAAATTAACACAAACTTGAAATTCTCATTAGCATCAGTGTATTAAAAAGTAATAATAATAAAAAAATACATCTCACATTTGTTCATTTAAAACACTTGAAAAAGAAGAAACTAAAGAAGGTATGTTTAAAAAAAAAATAAAAGGAACCTAACTAGCCTGTCCATTTGATAGCAAACCCTGGTGGCAGTTTGACATGTTGAGATGGGCAGATAACTGCGAGCACATCAAACTGATTTCAAACTGAACTTTACTCTTCTTACGCCAATTTGACGTGACCGGGTTACAAACAAAATATAAATCATTAGTGTGGGATGTTAAATCAGGGAAAGTGAAATCTTTTCACACTTATTAACTGACAGAATACAAAGCAGTTAATTTGCTGGATTTCGCTTGGAGCGTGAACTGGACGTCTGTACACCACAACAGCTACACCATCGCTGGCTGACAACAGGAACTACATCAGGCTCGAGTGAAAGTGAAACTTGAGAATTATTGCTTCTGCTTTCTGGTATACGGTGACTGACAAATTTTGTGATAATTGAAGTCAGCCTGCTAATTGAACAAGGAGAGATTCTGTTTTGAGACTTGTTTCACTGTCTGACAACTGGTTAGTGGCAAGATTCAAATCTACATGAGAGGTATTCTCAAACAAGCCAATCTGAAATCTCCTCCTCGCCGGTAGATATTTAACAAAAAAAACAGATACAAGCCGCTTCCAGTCAGAGAAGAATTAAATGGACAAGAAGAATTCGAGAAAGCAAGGAAAAAATGCCATCTAAATGCATATCATTTGAAACAAAACATATCAGATTTTATATCCAGCTTAACTGACTGTCAGCAATGCTGGAAGAAAATCAAAATATGTGAGCTGTTAGATGCTGCTCAGCAAGAAGTAAAATAAAGTAAAATAAAGTAAAATAAAATAAATATGATAATCTTATTTTTTCTCTTTTTATAAGCATTTTTCATTTAAAGATTATTTTTTTTTTTTATTATTTTTAATGAGACAAGAAATATATTTGTTATTTATTTTTTACATCAAATGTAATTAAAAATATATTTTTAAATTGCTGGTTTTATCTGAATGTTACCTTGTAAAACGTCTTAAAAAGAAATAAATTGCAAACTACAAACAAGAATTTAAAAATAAATAATACTATCATTATTTCAGAAATAATCTGTTTTCTTTTTTTTTTTTTTCTTTTTTCTCTCATTGTTGTCATCTGCATCAGTAATTAACATCACAAGACTTTACTACCAAAACAGGCTTTTGTGTTTTATCAAGTTGATAATTTAATAATAAATTTTATTTATTTCAGACCACAGATTATGTAAATACATTAATTAATACTGTTCATTTCACATTTATTAATATTATTTTATTCATTATTTTGTTTGTTTACTAAAACCATTTAACAGTTGGAATGTTTTATTTGTACAAAAATAAAAATAAATAAAAGCACTAATCTAAATAAAAATAATGACAACTATAATAACAGCAGAAATTTATTAAAATAAATTAATATAAAAACAGCTAAAATAATAATGTCATTAACAAAAACTATAAACACCAGTAATTTATATAAAAATAATAACAACTATATACACCAGTAATCTATATTACAAAAATAATTTAAGAAAACTATAAGCATCAATATGTACAAAAATAACACCACCAATCTATATAAAAATAATAACAACAATAAACATGACTAATTTATATAAAAATAATAAAACAACAATAAAAACTAATTTATATTAAAAAAAAAAAAATAAAAAACTATAAACACCAGTAATCTATATAAAAATAACAACAGCTAATTGAAGTAACACATCTAAGTGGAAGCTGCTTTCTGAGGCAATCTGTACATCTGTGTTCAGTTCAGAGTAGGATTACAAATAGAAGCTGGCAAAGAATGCAATTTAAGACATCTTTTAAAAGAAAAATTTCAAAACAAAACAAGAATGTGAGTGTTTCTTTAGCAGCGTGTGTTTGACACAATCGTGTGTGTAGTGAGCGTTTGACTGGAGCCAGTCTACTGCTACAGCAGACAACAATCAGTCGACATTGTTAACCCCGTTGTTGTCAACAAAACAAAAACAGTTTAAAAAGATGTTCACGAGGAAGCTGTCTGACAGAAATCTCATCACGTACAGATTTTTATACAGACATCCAGACACGTGAGTTGAAGTAATGTGATTGTACTGTGTTAAACTCTCGAAAACACATCAGGAAAACACATCAAGAAAACACATCACAATGTACATCCTTAGAGAATTAAACAAACTCTTCTAAACAACTGACTGTTCAAATAATAATAAAAAAATAATAATAATAAAATAATAATAACAAGATAATAATAATAATAATAATAATAATAATAATAATAATAAAATTATAATAATAATAAGATAATAATAATAATAATAAAAGCAGTATGTCCAATGAAAAAATAAATAATGGACAGTACAATGAATAAAACAGAAATATGTACAATTTATGTACAATTAACTGTACAATGAAAAAGAATAGGCTACACAATAAAGGAGAAAAAAAAATAATTGTCCACTGAAGAAAAACCATAACAGACTAATAAATGAAGAAAAAAAGACTGTACAATGAAGAAAAACCATAACAGACTAATAAATGAAGAAAAACATGACTAAACAAAAGATTGTACAATAAAAACAAATTAAACAATAGTCTGTACAGTGAAGAAACAATAAACAACAGACTGAACAATAAACTGTACAATGAAGAAACATTAAACAACAGACTGTACAGTGAAGAAAAAGCAAAACTGTACCATGAAGAAACATTAAACAATAGACTGTACAGTGAAGAAACAATAAACAACAGACTGTACAATAAACTGTACAATGAAGGAACATTAAACAATAAACTGTACAATGAAGAAAAAGCAAAACTGTACCATGAAGAAAAAAAGAAAAGAAAAAAGTATAATGAAGCAAAAAAGGAAGAGATAACTACTGATTTATAGCACATTCCAACTGGCTACATGATCCAGCTAAACTTTCTTCTTTTATATCATTTTTCTGTCTGGATTCACTTTTCCTTGTAAACCAATAAAGATAGGATTACACAAATCAGATTTTTTTTTCTTCTTTTACAGTTGTAAATGTTTTATTTTTGACATTTGTCATCAGTGTAGAGAATTGTGTTAATTCATGTTTTGTAATAATAACAATTCTCCTTATTTCAGGAGCTTTATTTATTTTTTTTATACTTTTATTTATGTGTGTGTATGTTCTGTGAGAGTATAAAATGTATAAAACAGTTATTTAAGTCTACAATCTCCAACGACCTCACACAAAGTAATAAGAAGAAAATGGCCTAAAAACAGTGTATTTATTTAAGAATCTGTTCCTGTATTTGTTGTAATAATAAATATAACAAAAGTACTGTTCCTGTTTGAACTAGTGGATCATATCATATCATGAACAGAAAAAAAATAATGTTTTGTTGAGACGTGGTTATTTTAAGTAATTCTCTCTTGATTAACTATTAATTCTAAGAATGTACACTGACACAGAACAGAAAGCTTTATACTTTATACTTTATACTTTGACAAATTACTCACAGAGCAGCAGGAAATGTATTTTTTAAATAATTCAGTAAAAAGTTATTTTTTTTTTTTTTTTTTTAAATTTAAATAAATGATTTGTAAATTTGAATAAATTTAAAATATGAGAGGAAGTATGTTTATTTTATTATCATCATCATTATTACTATTATTATTATTATTATTATTATTATTATTATTATTATTATTATTATTATTATTTATTAAAAAACATAAAATAACTATAAACAAAAATTAAAGTTATAAACATGAGTTTGTATTAGAAAAAATACTTTTCATGAAATCAGTTATTTTTTTATCTCTGTTTCCTTCTCACTTTTACAAATTTACAGAAAAAAAATTAACTGACAAGAAAAATATTTATCTTTGATTAATAAAAGATTATGTAGCAGGTTTATTTTCTTTGACTTTTTTTTTTTTTTTTTTTTTTTGGATGCTGTTAAACTAATCATTTTTTAACTATTGGATGAAAAGTTGTTTTTTTTTGAATATCTGCTAGTTTATAAATTATAGAAACATTTCAATGTGTGATGAATGAAAAAACAGAATCTAAAAGTTTTCATTTATCTTCAAATAAAACAGTAAAAATGAAACATTCATATTTTTATCTTAACATATACTGTCATTTCACATTACAATGTTTATAGTGTTATTTGTACACACATCTTTACTGCTGTGTTCAGTGTTATTTGTACACACATCTCTACTGCTGTGTTCACACACTGTAGTGTTATTTGTACACATCTCTACTGCTGTGTTCAGTGTTATTTGTACACACATCTCTACTGCTGTGTTCACACACTGTAGTGTTATTTGTACACATATCTCTACTGCTGTGTTCACACTGTAGTGTTATTTGTACACACATCTCTACTGCTGTGTTCACACACTGTAGTGTTATTTGTACACACATCTCTACTGCTGTGTTCACACACTGTTGTGTTATTTGTACACACATCTCTACTGCTGTGTTCACACACTGTAGTGTTATTTGTACACACATCTCTACTGCTGTGTTCACACACTGTAGTGTTATTTGTACACACATCTCTACTGCTGTGTTCACACACTGTAGTGTTATTTGTACACATCTCTACTGCTGTGTTCAGTGTTATTTGTACACATCTCTACTGCTGTGTTCAGTGTTATTTGTACACACATCTCTACTGCTGTGTTCACACACTGTAGTGTTATTTGTACACACATCTCTACTGCTGTGTTCACACACTGTAGTGTTATTTGTACACATATCTCTACTGCTGTGTTCACACACTGTAGTGTTATTTGTACACATATCTCTACTGCTGTGTTCACACACTGTAGTGTTATTTGTACACACATCTCTACTGCTGTGTTCACAGTGTTATTTGTACACACATCTCTACTGCTGTGTTCACACAGTGTAGTGTTATTTGTACACACATCTCTACTGCTGTGTTCACACACTGTAGTGTTATTTGTACACATCTCTACTGCTGTGTTCAGTGTTATTTGTACACATCTCTACTGCTGTGTTCAGTGTTATTTGTACACACATCTCTACTGCTGTGTTCACACACTGTAGTGTTATTTGTACACACATCTCTACTGCTGTGTTCACACACTGTAGTGTTATTTGTACACACATCTCTACTGCTGTGTTCACACACTGTAGTGTTATTTGTACACACATCTCTACTGCTGTGTTCACACACTGTAGTGTTATTTGTACACACATCTCTACTGCTGTTCACACTGTAGTGTTATTTGTACACACATCTCTACTGCTGTGTTCACACACTAGTGTTATTTGTACACACATCTCTACTGCTGTGTTCACACACTGTAGTGTTATTTGTACACACATCTCTACTGCTGTGTTCACACACTAGTGTTATTTGTACACACATCTCTACTGCTGTGTTCACACACTGTAGTGTTATTTGTACACACATCTCTACTGCTGTGTTCACACACTGTTATTTGTACACACATCTCTACTGCTGTGTTCACACACTAGTGTTATTTGTACACACATCTCTACTGCTGTGTTCACACACTGTAGTGTTATTTGTACACACATCTCTACTGCTGTGTTCACACACTGTAGTGTTATTTGTACACACATCTCTACTGCTGTTCACACACTGTAGTGTTATTTGTACACACATCTCTACTGCTGTGTTCACACACTAGTGTTATTTGTACACACATCTCTACTGCTGTTCACACACTGTTATTTGTACACACATCTCTACTGCTGTTTTCACACACTGTGTTATTTGTACACACATCTCTACTGCTGTTTTCAGTGTTATTTGTACACATATCTCTACTGCTATGTTCAGTGTTATTTGTACACATATCTCTACTGCTGTGTTCACACACTGTAGTGTTATTTGTACACATATCTCTACTGTTGTGTTCACACAGTGTGTTATTTGTACACATATCTATACTGTTGTGTTCACACAAGTTAATGTTAAATAAAAAACAACTACTTCTAGTAAACAACATCTCAGTTTTTTAAACAGACACCATGATCACCTGGCAGGCTGTATTCAGGTGTCAAATAATCAATATCTTTTGTAACCTGTAGACAAAAATGAAAGGACAACAAGACAACACATACCAAAGAGTATCAGTATTTCCTACAGCTAAAGGTAACTTAGCACAATACGGCTTATATTTTATTTGAGGTGGAATGAAGAATGTAATGAGCAGGTCTTCCATTTTTATTTTAGATTTTTTAAACCTATCATTTTTATGTCAGACATTTCTAGATCTACCATTTTTATTTTTGATGTTTTTAGACTATCATTTTTATTCTAAAATTTACAGTCTGTATACTTCATCCAATAACAATAACAGCATAGATAGAGCTGAGGTAAAAATAAACAAATAACCAGTGAAAAAAAACTCAACATTAGTGCTGGATCATAAACTGCTAATTTATATTCCAATTCACTGACAAAAATCATGGCAGTTTCTTTTCACCAAGAATTAATATGGCGACATGGGTTATTTGCTTTGATAGGAACTCTTCAGTTTTAGAGAGTGATAAATATTCCCCAGCATACTTCCTGTGTCCTATTAACATCTTGACTGAGAAATATACAAGAAGGTAATTACCATGAAGAAAAAAAAAAAAAGAGATTTCCAAGTATCTTTTAATGTGATATAATAAGAAAAAGTTTTTAATCAAAAAATTCTTTTTTTTTGTATATTTTATTATTCATTTATTTATTTGTACTTATTTATTATTAATATATTTATTATTATTATTATTATTATTATTATTATTATTATTATTATTATTATTAATTATAAAAAGAAGAAAAAAAGAAAAAAAGAGAAAAAAGTAATTTCTTACTGTCATGAAATTCTTTTCCATATGTTTATATAATTATTCAATTTTATCACTACATATCATCTTGAACAGAAAAATCCATAGGATGGGTTTGCTATTAGTGAAATATAATTTATTATTTTTTCTGATGAAGCTGAGATATTTTTGGTTTATTTATTCTGCCTCTGTAGGAAAAAATCATTTTAATCTTAACATTTATATATATATATATATATATATCTTCTTGGTTGGGTTTTTTTTTTTTTTTTTTTCTTCTTGTATATTAGTCTTCTGTGGTTTTTTACTTTTATTATTATTATTATTATTATTATTATTATTATTATTATTATTATTATTATTTCTTTTATTTTTGCTATTATTATTATTTTTTAATTAGTGTTTTATTATATTTTCTTCCCCTTCTGCTATTAACTGTAATTATAATCCAGACTGAAGAGAATATGTTCTGACTTCAAGTTAAATGCTTTATGATTATAATCCAGAGTAAAACAAACAAGTGAAGTAAATCTACAGTAAAGACATCTGTAACTGTAAACTTCTGTTAACTATAAAAAAAAATGGTTCTTAAGGAGGAAAGAAGAGAGAAAGAAGATTTGTATGCTTATAACTGTAGTCTGCAAACAGTCAACCTGTAGTCTACAGTCAACCTGTAGACTACAAACAGTCAACCTGTAGTCTACACAGTCAACCTGTAGTCTACACAGTCAACCTGTAGTCTACAACGTCAACCTGTAAGATAACACAGAGAAATAATCACTGCCTACAAATTTTATAACAAGTCTTATGTAACTACATACAAAACACAGTAACATAATTAATATGTTCTGTATTTGTGAAATAAAACCCGTGACAAACTAGTAAACAAATAACAGTTGTTCTGAACTATACTGCTAGTCAGAACTGACATTTCTGAATAAAGCATCACTTAATTTTTATTTCCATAAAGTCATACCAAATTAAAATTCTGAAAACAAACAAATAAATAAATAAATAAATAATAACAAGAAAAAGAAGCAAAAGAAAAGTGCTAGAAGTGTGTAATTTTTAAAACATGAACACTATCAACAGTTGTTTTAAAATTTGTTATTAGTAACTCATTAACTGCTAGAGAACTGAAAGAGAGCGAGTTGGAATGGTATAAAATAAAGATCTATAAACTACTGTGAACTTCTGATGTTTTGTCTAACTGCTGGCAAACTGAAATTATTAAGAAAAATTATCTATATGAGACACTGCATCTTTAAAATTATTTTTTTGGGGGATTTCTTTCTGTTTCTTATTTATAAACTGTTAATGAGTATTTCTATTTAGAATTGTATTTAATTAAATGTGATGATTTTTTATAAACTTCTGACAGATACATGTTTTATTCAAGAATTTTATTATCTTATTACCGCTTTCTCTCACAAGAAAACAGAAAGAAGAAAAAAAAGAATAGACAGAAGAATGAGAAACACTGCAGACAAAAACATTTAACGAGTACATGCACCAGGGCACTACAAATCAGGTATACCTTTTTTCTTTTTCTATTAAAAAAAACTTTTATTATTTTTTTCACGGAGCTGGTGATTCAGCGTGCAGTGTGTGAGTGATGTGGCTTGCATTTTAGTCACCAGTGCTGCCATCACATGTTTCATTAAGATTTATTGCCCCTGATACCCGCCAGTAAATGCTTTCACAGAGGTCCATGGCCCGTCTTTGTTGAAACAAGCCAGCGAGATGATATAAATTTTCCTTTTATAAACTTCTTGAAGAAACAGTGATGTGCGCTAGTGGAGAAATCTAACCCACTGATTTCTGATGATAATCTCTTTTATAAACTTCACGTCTGCTTCGGTGTTTGTTCAGCAACCCTTTTATCTCCCCCCTGTGCCTCCTTACACCCCCCTCATACATAACTCCCAGATGTAGATTTTTTCTCTCTTTCAATATACTTCTTATTGGTGTTAATTTGAGTTCTGTCAATGAGCCAGATCAGCAGAGGCTGCTAAAGTCATCTCACAACGGAAGCATGGCTTCAGATAAAAGTGGATGTCAAGTTTCTGGGATATCTTCAACTTGATTTCATTGTTGCTTCTTTGAATACAACTGTGTTATTGCCCATGGCCAGTATACTTTAACAACATCATGTAGGTTCTGGGAGTTTTATTTCCTTTCTTTCTTTTTTTTTTTTCTAAATTTAATGTTTTCTTACATGCATCATGTAGAGCTGACCTTGAAAGATGAGAAACGCATACAAGATGATGAATTGTTTTAAAACACTACACGTAAATCTCCATGATGCTGTAATACACCGCACCAAATACAAAACACATTTCTGTTAGAGGCTTAAATAGCACTTTTATTACACAGTCACATCAGCAATAATAATAAAAACATATTTATACTTCTATTTGTTTGGGGTTTTTTTTCTTTGTAGTATTACTTTTATTTTTTTTTTTTAACTTTTAATTTTTTTTTTTTTTAATTTTTTTTTATTTTGTTATTATTATAAAATATTATTTTATGAAATTTTAATATTGAATGTATTTTTGAATACTGTAAAGAGACATCAACCCTACCATCTCTGGTACATCACAATAAATTTAAAAAACAAGATTACAAAAAATAAAAAAAAAAAAAAAAAAAAAAAAAAAAAAAAAAAAAGTTTGAAAAAAAAGGTTGAAAAAACAGAATTAAAAATTTAGTAAAATTTAATTTGTTTTCAATAAAAAAAAAAAAAAATTAAAATTAAAATGATTTATTTAAAATTCACCTCATTTTTAACTGTGATATACACAGCCACTGATATGAACTGTGTTTTGTAAACTGTGTAGTCACTGGTCAGGTAAAACAAATGGAGGTTAGGAGTTTGGTATCCTGGGGGAGACATCAGTAGCCAAACAATTCTCAGTGGTAAGTTGTACACGTGTCTGATTTTTTTACAACATCAACAAATAAATACCAAATTAGAAATATGACTATGCAACATGTTATGATGTAAAAACTAATATTATTTGTTTATTTTGTGTGTGTTGTGTGTGTGTGTGTGTGTCTGTGTGTTGTGTGTGTGTTAATTTTACTTTATTTAGAACAACAACAACAGTAACACTAATAATAGCAGTAGTAGTAGTAGTAGTAGTAGTAGAAGCAGCTGTAGTAGTGATAATAATAATAATACTGGTAACATTAATAAAAGTAGCAGCAATAACAATAAAAACAGTAATAACAATAACAACAATAAACATAATTTAAAGGATTATTATCTGAATGTCAAGGAACTCCAATTTAATATCTACTAGGACAGGTAACCATTAGGGGAGTAACAGTTGTTCCATAATTCCATAAATTTGATAAATCAATGAAATGTGTTTGTGTTTGTGTAATATGTACATGTTTGAATGTGTGTATTTTTATGTGTGTGTGTGATATGTACATGTTTGAATGTGTGTATTTTTATGTGTGTATGTTTGTGTAATGAGATGAAAAATAGTACTAGACAACCAATTTGATATTAAACTTTTCTACTAGTACTAGACAACCAGTTTACATCAAGTTAGTGATGAAACCATATCATGATGTAAAAATTTATTTTTTAAATCTGTACTAGACAACCAGTTTGATATTAAACTTTTCTACTAGTATTAGACAACCAGTTTGATATTAAACTTTTCTACTAGTACTAGACAACCAATTTGATATAAAACTTTTCTACTAGTACTAGACAACCAGTTTGATGATATGAAACTATTCTACTAGTACTAGACAACCAGTTTGATTATGTGAAACTTTTCTACTAGACAACCAGTTTGATGACATAAAAACTTTATTTGCCAACTTGATAAGAAACTAGAGAAGAGCTGTAACAGAATTCCATGTAATGTGTGTAAGTATTTGATATGCTGGTTTATAAATACTGCAGAAGCCATTAACAAAATACAGAAGAGTTAGCATGTTTTTACTGCCCCTCAGAGAAGTAAACTAATCAAATCTGCCTGCCGAATAAATCAGAGGCTGTGCATTCTAATTTAGCAGGTCGTAATCCAGCCAATCATAAAAGGTTTTACTCAGCCAGTATGGTCTCATAACAAACTTTTTTTTCCTCAAAGCTATTAAACAAAAATTAACTTCTTTAATAAAAATGGGTTTCCTGGATATATAGCTGTGGTAAAAAGAGGTAATGTGTGCTGTATTAAACTTCATGGAAATAAAGTTTAATATTCAATATTAAATGACAAATAAACGTCTGAAATGATTTCAGTAAAGTTAATGTTTTTTTTTAATACTAACTTATATAGGCATACTCACACAAAATGATCTATTTAATACGGGTTTTAAAACTCTAAAGGTAAATTAATACAGTATGATTTATTTTTCAAAATACTTGCTAAAGAACATTAAAGTCATAAGCAATAACTTATCTTAGAATATTAAAGTAACAAATCATGGTTAATTTGTTTAATACAACAAATGCTAATGAATATTAAGTAGTCAAAGGTCTCTGAACACATTTATTATTCAAAGGATTTCAGTTAAATAATGTCGACCAATGTTACCTTTTTTTAGAGCAATAAAAATAAAAATCAGTGACACATTTATAATAGTTCACCACCAAATGAGGTAAGATTATGTAACATCTTCATTCAGGTGACTCTGGCACACACCCTCACTAAATACCACAGTCTTTACTCATAAATCATTTCTCTGCTGGAATGGTTTAACAAAAACTTTTTTGTTTTACTGTTTTGTTGCTTTTCTTTCAGTTCTTATGATTATTATTATCATCATCATTTTATTAAGAGTGTTATATATATTATTATTCTAAGAGTATTATGGAGAACTGATTTATTAATGTTATATAGCTAATAATATATATCTAATGAGATGATTTTTATTAATGATATGGACTTATAAAGATCAAATAAATATAAAATTCATAGTTTTTAAATAACATAACTCAGTGAAGACACACACTAACTTGATATAACTAACTAAATACAACTAACTAGATATAACTAACTAAATATGACTAACTAGATGTAACTAACTAAACATGACTAACTAGATATAACTAACTAAATATGACTACTAGATATAACTAACTAAATACGACTAACTATATATAACTAACTAAACATGACTAACTAGATGTAACTAACAGACAGGTGTTAGTTAACTAGACACATGCTGAGAGACTTACCTGCAGTTATGAAAATTGATCCGTGAGGAAACATGATGACATCGTCAACAGGGTGTCCATGGTCCACCGTCATCGCGCTCTCCGACATCCGCACATCAAACATCTTCACCGTGTGGTCGTACGAGCCTGAAATCAGTTGTAGACAAAACTCAACACAAATCTCAACACAAAACTCAACACAAACCTCAACACAAATTTCAACACACACCTGAACACACACCACTCTGACAGAAACAGCAAATGTTTAATCAAATATTGTTTTAATGTTAGTTTTTGTTTTGTTTGGACAATGATATGGAAAAGGAAATCTGTTTACATCATTTTGTGTAGAATTTCCATCAATTAACAGCAGAAAGTTTCTTGTTATGTGAAATAGAAAATGAACACATCATCATTATCATCATCATCATTTTCATCATCATCACTGACATTATAATAATTATTATTTATTTCAATATTTATCATTATTATCATGATCATCTTCATTATTAAAACAAACAAAACAGAAATGAAGAGACAAACAAAGGAAAAAGAAAAGCAAGAAAAAGGAAATACGAGAAAAATTAACAAAAAAAAAAACAACAATGATGTATCTAGGAAAGTCTGTGACAGAAAATAAAATAATTAAAATGCAGTTTACCTGTGACAATGATGTCAGAACTTGCCTGGCTCGACACCCCACACCTCACGTAATCCTGAAACACAATCAATCCTTTAACTGAGACATAACTAACTAAAATCTCACTGTGCATGCAATTAACAAGATAAAGAAAGATTCCACACAATGGCTTTTCTTTTATCTCAGCAGAAAGTGACCTTTTAAATGAACGTACATCATGTGTTGTCTTTTAATATCCTATGGACAACTAATAAAATATAAAGGGAATTTTTTTTTAATTATAACTTTCTTTTCTTTCCTTTACTTTTTTAAATTGTTGTCTTTATTTATTTTATTTTATTATTATTATTATTTTGTTGTTGTTGTTGTTGTTGTTGTTGCTTTATTTATTTTTGTGTGCATGTTAGAAAATGTATACATGTATACCCCAAATCTGTGTAGGTAAAGTGTGGAGATAAGAAATAATTAAATTTTTGTTGTTGTTTTACTTTTAATCAACCTGGTTATGGTTACAATTGTTGGTATATTTTTCTGGAAAAACAATAAAAACAACAACAATCAGTTTGAGTGTTGCTATAATGTGAGTTTAACTGGGAGTTAATGAAGGAGGAACACTCTGATGTTGTTCTGTGCTGAGCCAAGCAGCAGTTTAACTGTCGTAAAGCCTTGCAGGACAAGCCTATTTAACACTGGATAACTTCACAAATAATCCATGAAATTGAACATTTTCACACAAAAAATCTCTGATGCAATAATGTTGAGATATGTTACACTATTAAGAGATAATTATTTTTTTTTTCAACTTAACATTAATAATGGAATGAGGTGTAAGTATCAGACAATTTAAAAAACAACAAAAAAACAGCGGGGAGACAGATGTATGGAAGCAGAGAGAGGTAATGATTTTGTAAGTAAACAAATCTATTTGACCTCGCAAATCATGTAAAACTAAATTAATAAACTATAAGATTTTGTATGATACTTTTTTTTCTTCACCATTTCCATGTTTGTACCTATTTTAATATTACGTTTTTATGTCATAATATTAGTGAATCTAGTTTTTTTTCTGAGATTGATATTCAATTAAATTTAATTATTAAGTATATTAATATTTAACAACTGAAATAATTTCTCTTTCACATAGTAATATATATATATATACATGCACATACATACATAGACAAAGGAAAAAAAAAAATAATAATAATGATACACACATACACATACACACAGAGAATGAATCAACAAAGAACATTTGTTTTTTTTGTTTTTTAAATTAACTACTGTAATAATAAATTATGAATTAAATCAAAGTTTCAGAAGTTTTAAGTTACTCTGTAGTTATTTTGTAACTGCTTTCCCCGTTCTTTCAGACTTCCATTTGTTTGCCCATCAAAGTGTCAGAGACGTTTCAGCAGCAGCCCTAATTACAAGGAACCACATGAAATAGATTGAATGACAATTGGGAATGCTTTAGGATTTTATGGCAAATAAATTATTCACATATTCGCAGAGATGAGCATGTCATGGAAACAGATTCAAAGGGCAGAATCATCAATTTCATACCCAATTAAATACCAGGATGTCTCTTCCCCTGCAGCATGTAAAACAGTCCATAAAGTCGAAGTGAACTTATCTGAAAAACTGGGGCTGATATAAATTTGTTGGTTTGTGTGTTTGATCATTTGTTTTGTTTTTTTAATAATCTTTTGTCTATATGAATGAACAGCAGTATTTGTCTAAAGTTTTGTTCTTTCTTTTTTTATTTCTTATTTTTCCAAAATTTCTAAGGCATTAACAATTCCTTATTTAAGTTTTAATTTTTTTTTTTTTTTTTTTTAATTACTACTACTGTTGTTGGTGTTGTTGATGTTGCCATTTTTATTATTATCATCATTCATGAAGAAACTAGATTATGAATTTTCTATCATCGTTTTTGTCAATTTCAGAATTATCATCTAGACAGCTGTATGTACCATATTTCACTACAACAGTAAATCATAATTAACTGCATCTAACAATTTCCACTCAAAAAAATAAGAAAGAATATATATATATATTTATAATTCTGACATGCAATGTGTCTGTGTTTGCAAATTATAAGTATTATTTCAGATTTTTTTTGAAAAAAAAGAAAGATTTTTTTTTTGTTTAAATCTTTCTTGTTCTGATGAGACAGTTTTTTAAAAAGAATTTGTAAAGTTTTTTTTTTTTTTTTTAAAATAAACTACTCCAGTCGTCTGATGGTAATCTAGAAATACATCTTGTAAGAATAAAGCATATTTTTTCCAGTATCTGATTGAATGTACACTGTGTACAAGTTCATCAACAATGTAAATCTATAAAGCACTTTGCCACAAATTATCACAGTATCATTACAACTATAAATTACCAACACACACACACACACACACACTGGAAAACCAACGTTACAGTCTTTTCAATTTCAAAGCTGAACCATTCTGCCACTGTGGTATGCAAGTGCACTGTGCATGGCCTGAAGAAAATTGGAATAAATCTCCACTGATATCAAATTTCAGGTTGGGAATTTGAAGAAAACTTCTAAATGTGTTAGAAATCTTGAGAATCGTAATTATAATCACTTCAATATGGGGCTAAGTTAGTGTGTATCACATCAGAGTTGATGAGGGGGAAACAACGTAACAACATTGATAGATAGACTGCCACTGGAAATACAATCTTATTTGACTGCCACTGGAAATTCAATCTTATTTGACTGCCACTGGAAATATGGTCTTATTAGACACTCTGGAAATATGGTCTTATTAGACTACCACTGGAAATATGATCTTATTTGACTGCCACTGATCTTATTAGAAAAATATGGTCTTACAAAATATGATCTTATTTGACTGCCACTGGAAATATGGTCTTATTAGACACTCTGGAAATATGGTCTTATTAGACACTCTGGAAATATGGTCTTATTAGACTACCACTGGAAATATGCTGTTATTAAATTTCCATCAGAAATTTGATGTTTTTAGAAAACCAGTAAAAATATATAACTAAAACTGCCATTACAATGTTAGAAGATAACACAACAAATATTGTAGTTTATCCCTATTCCCAGATATGGTTTTATTAGGCTGCAAGAAAAAGATCTATGATGTTATGTATATGTTATACTAGTGTGTATATATATATATATTAAAATTAAACATTATGTATTTGTATTGATATATAACATTTATGTGTATGATGCAGATTAAATAAATAAATCTCTGTGTAATAATTTCAAACAGAAAAGTGACAAAAAGTAAAACTGCAACTAATCAGTGAAAAGATAAAACTGATCTACATTTAATGCTGTGAATATCAGTTTATTATGTGAGACAAAATTTATCACATTAATTTCATTTACTGACAGTTTAACTGTTTCACTGAAAGAAATCTTCAAATGAATTTATCTCTAAATATACTTTAAAATTATTTCCCACACCAAATACATTAGACACAATGAGCATTCACTATACTCTCCCAATCACCAGAGGGAAAACATGATAACTGTCAATCAAATGACAACTGTGTTGTAAAAGTTTCAATTTCTCAGGGCTTTGGTTCTGAAACAACACAGCAGCAATGAATCAATCATAATAATGAAAAACAAACACGGAACTGACTGTCATATCACAATGAAAAACACGACACATAATGATGTCGATGTGGAGATCACATTTCTGAAAATCATCTGCACATCTTTTGTGTGGATGCTGAAATTCTGTTACAGGAAGATGGTGGTTGCATGAAAACTGAGAGGCCAGCAAATTAATTCCCAAACAAGACTTACTTTGTTAAATATCTGTAAGGATTGTTAGGCAATTATTTCTTAACTGTGAGATAACTGTATTTAATAATGCAAACAATAATAACTGAAAATAAAGTCTAAAAACAATTTATATGTGTATACACATGCTCAGATGTATGTTGTAAAATAACAGTATTTAATAAAGCCAATTACAAGTAATAATAAATGAAAAACTGTAAAAAGAATTTATGTATCTTTGTCTAAATCTATACATTAGTGTTAGTATATATTGTGTTTTTTAAATAATGATTACTTGTAATTGGTGTTATTAAATACTAAAGTCATCATAATTAAAAGACAATGAAAGGACATGTTTCCAGGTTTGTGTTAAAAGAATTGAACTGTTTGTTTGTTTAACAACAAACTGAAAGATAAATAATGGGTTAAAAGAAGAAAAGAATTTTCTCTTCAGCTCTTACCTCGTGTTCATCGTAAACAAGCTGAGCTTTTTCTGTGGGGATGTCCCAGATTCGCACACTTCTGTCGTTAGATCCAGAAAAAATGCGGAGTCCATCATTAAGAAACTTTGTTACATTTACTGGTCTGAAATTAAATTTAATTATTATTTAAAAAAAAAAAAAAAATTCAATAATTTTTTTTTTTTTTTTATAAATATTTAATTAAATTTCAGATTATCAAAATGGTGGCTTTTTTTATATATATTTTTAATTTATTTCAACTTTTTTTTTTTTTTTTTTTTTAAATAGTTTTTTCTTCTTCATTATTTACATCTAGAATATTTAAAGGCAGATTACAGTCTTTTTTCAAAATTCACTGACGTTAGATCAAATATCCATGAGAAAATATTTTAATTGTCAAAATATAAAATGGAACAAAATATGTCTGCTTAGAGGTTCATGTTTATTCTGTAACTTTACACAAAAATCTCACATAGTTGTTCATGTAGGGATGTCAAACTGAAAACTTCTTCTATTAAGTTTTATAATGAATAACTAAAGATTACTATACATTCTTATATTAATACTTAATAAGTTTTCAAACATATCTTTCTGGTAATAACAAAAAACAAAAACAAAAAATTCCAAGTGTGATAAAACTGATTATTAGACAGGAAGATAATACAGACTGAACCAGGGTAAAATCTGTTAAGTATTACTTAAGAAATTTGTGACTTATGACTGAGTGATTCACTTTAAGATCTGAATTATGACTGAGTGATTAAGTTTATGATTTGAATTATGACTGACAGTGATTCAGTTTCTGATTTGGATTATGACTGAGTGATTCAGTTTAAGATTTGAATTATGACTGACAGTGATTCAGTTTAAGATTTGAATTATGACTGATAGTGATTCAGTTGGGTTATGACTGAGGATTCAGTTTATGATTTGGATTATGACTGATAGTGATTCAGTTTATGATTTGAATTATGACTGATAGTGATTCAGTTTATGATTTGAATTATGACTGATAGTGATTCAGTTTATATTTGAATTATGACTGATAAAGATTCAATTTGTGTTCTGTGACTGATCAGTATTCAATCGCTGATCAGAGTTTATTTCAAGCTTTCACAAACAAATTTTTCCATGGCTATTGATTAAAACTGATCTTTAAAAAACTGCAATAATTTTTGTATAATACTGTACACACCCATCATGACCTTTGAAAACTCTTAACAGTGACTTGTTTCTGACATCAAACAACTTCGCAGTGCTTTCGTCGCTTCCCGCCACAAGTAACTGTCCATCTCGCCTAAACGAGCCACTGTGAGCCAGCTCTTTAAACCGACTGATAGTACGACTGATCTGATTGGTTGTTGCACTGTAGATCTGTACCTGTCAAATAAAATAACAGTTAAAAAAATTAAATGACAATAAATTATTATTATTTAGAATACATTTTAAGAGAGTTTCATTTCTTTGGTTATAATAATGAAGCTATGAACAGTTATTTTATCAACAATTGAAATGATTCAAAATAAATGACAGCTGTATTTTTCCTACCTGCAATATTTTCACCCATTTTAATATCAATATTAAAAAATAAATACTTTCTTAATAATAGTTTATTTAAAAATGTATCATTTTCTCCTGTTAACTAATGAATTTGACTATCATTTCAGACAAGTGAAAACTATTCCAAGCAAAGTTTATATGAAGTTTCATTAATGTTTCTCAAGTCAATTCTTTAAAAAAAACATATTTTTATTTTATTTTATATTATTGGGTTATTTTGTTCTTTATTTATTATTATTATTTTAAACTTTCTGAATTGTTTTAATTATGTTTTTGTAGACTATCCATTTACTTTTTACATTTATGTTTTTAGAAATAAAAACATGTTTTACAAATCATACTGATCTTAATTATTGATAAAATTTTTAGTAAATTAAATGAGTTCTTCAGGTTTCTTCTCCTACAATTAGCTATTACATCCGACAGTTGACATCTGGTAATCAAAAACTTCTCAACGTTTTTCTTCACAAAAAATTTCTTTAACGAAAGGATAAAATCAGGGTAAGAGATGAATGCTAACTGGGTTTTTTTTAAGTTGTATTTTTTTTCTTCATGGCCTACTTTCTGTTAATTGCATCTAATTGCAGAGCCTCTCCTGCCAATTCTGATTGAAAGTAAATAGGATCTTATTCCCAAAACATCTGTAAATGAAATTTAGCCACTCTTCTCCAAACAGAACTTACGTTATAAAAATGTGTCTCAAGGCAGAATATTTCTCACTTTTTTTTCTTACTCTTTTTTTTTCTATCAGATTTTGAAAAAAAAAGAAAAAAGAAAGAAGATAAAATCCTTTATCTTTTATTTGATTAAAATTATTATACATAATTCTAGGAAAATAAAGCGTGATATTGCATCATGCTTGGATAGACAACTGTGATTTGATTTTGTGTCCATGTTCATTTCTCTGGCAATTATGTCTTTACGTGCTTTTCTACTGACAATAATTTGTTACCAGCTGATATCATTTATTAGCTTATATGAAAAAAAAATAACCAGTTGGAATTAGGCCAAGATTAAGAAATTATTAGAGTTGTGTAGAAATTAAATAAAGAACAGTCTTTCATGATTCATTTTATTTTGAGCAACGTTAGTGGCAACTCATCTTTCTTTTTTTTTCTCGTTTAATCAGTGATGATTTTAAAATGCAGCAGATGAGTGTTTGAGTCCGGTTAATTTCAGCTTTGTTTAATTAGATTGAAGAAAGATTAGTCACTGTCTATTAATAATTTAAATTCATAAACTTTAAAGAAATAAATTATTTTAAATTATCTTGATGAAAATAAATTTAAGAGTTTCATGCTACACATATTTTCTGTCTAGCTTCATTGTATATATAGTTATTTAAAATTAATCTACTCATTATTGTGACAATATATATTAATTTATACATTTCATTACTTTCAACTGTATAAAATTTAAAAAGTTGGAATAAATATAATAATTTGCTTGTGTAGACATAATAATAATAATAATAATAATACTAAAATTAACAATAACAATAAAATAATAACAATGACAACAATAATACCAATAACAACAATAACAATAATAAATGGTTCTAGATTACTCTGGTATTGAGAACTCATAACTTATTATCCCCCTTTAATTAATACTGATTTTAACTTTTGCCAAAAATCTGATAATCAGTACCAAGAAATGAAATTAGTGTTTTAAAATAAACACGTTTTCTTTCCTTATACTCTAAAATGTATATTCAGTTTTAAACACTGCAAAACTGAAAATATCTGAAATCTATTTCTTTTATAAATAATTATTTAAATATATTTTTATTTTTCATTTTGTATATATAAAACTAAACAAAAATAAAAAATAAAAAATAAAAATAATTTAAAAACATAGTACTATTGTTATCTGTATCAGGTTATATTATACCAGTTATCTCCCTTTACTGTAACTATAATTTACTTCTCAGAAATCGGAGAAGGTGATGGACATTTTCTTTCTCTTGTTAATAATAAATTAAGTACTGTCTTCATTTAATCCATGGATTATCTGCCATTAATTTAGAGTACAATATAAACTTTGGCATATGCTGAAAAATTTGTTTACTTGTAATACCAATAAAGATAAAAGAAAAAATAAGAGATGTATAGACAGATAATGTAGCAAGATACATCATACAGACAGAAAGATACACATATATATAAAAGATTTTTGTTCCATCCTAATTTAAAAGAGCTAAATTCAAGATTCTAAAAATAGACAGCTCTGCACAGACACAGTGTCAGATATGAGTGGAGAAAATGGAAGATCATTTAGATCTGACAATAGATAAACCATCTCAACAATGAAAATACCCATGTGTACTTTTTACTTATCTAAAACAATCTTTCAACATTTTTATTTTTTTAAACAAGTTAATGTTTGTTTTGTTTCAGAATAATAAATAAATAAATAAATAATAAATAATAAATTATTATTATTATTATTATTATTATATATTATTATTATTATTATTATTATAGCTGTTTGGAAAACCAATATTTTGTAACTGCTGGCTTTTTGAAAAGTAATATTTTGTATACTATGGATTTTTTAAATTAATTTAATGCAAAAGTTAAAAATATCTATAATTAAAATATATGCACAAAACATAGCATTTTGTTTTCACATTTTCTGTTATTACAAATTTGAATCATTGACAACTACATTTATACAAATGTTCTATTGTTATACTTAAATAAATAAATATATAAAATATACTTAAACATACATTATACATGCACATACAATTATATTTACACACATTACATAGACATTCATTGTTTTTATTTGAATTTTAAAAAATGTCATTTGAATTGAAAATATACACAGCAGATTATGGGGTATTCAAATATATGTTAAAGAGTTATGCACAATGAACCTTGATAATTTATTACAAAATTAAAAAGAAAATGTTCCTACTTTAACAGTGATTTCTCTACATGCAACACCAAACAAACACAATTACAAAACTTGTAAATTTATTCTTAATCAGATTTTATAAGATTGTTAATTTTTCCATTACCCATATTCTCACATGCAAGATACAAACAGAAATACAATTATGTTAATTCTAACAACATACACGAATCAAAAATAGTGAGTAATAAATGATGTATTTAATGAACTGATACAGAAATCATCAGAACATTGTGCTTATCACAACATTAGCTCATCTACTGCCATGTGGAAAAGTCAGACACCCTGATCAGTAGTGAACCAGTTAATATTCACATAACTGAATTACTAAAATTTAAAATGATCTACAACACAATTTCTCAGTAATTCTAAAACAATCACTTTTATTCTGAACACTGCTTTAGATAAAAAAATTTTAAAATAAAGATCAGCATCAATTCCAGTTTTAATTTGGTACCATTTCACTGCTGCAGAAAATAACAAATAATTTATGATAGCAACTACTTTGGTATTTTGTGTTGATATCCTGGGCTTACTGAGGACAAGTATGTTACTGATATTTGAAAACAACTTACCCTGGTAGAATTTGTGACAGCATAACTGTAGGGTTGCACAGGACTAAACTCTATGTGTGTTATTGCTCCATACTCTTTTTTTGTAATTGGAACCTGAAAGTAAAATAATTGTGAATGTTAAAAAGAAAACAGTTCTAATGTGATAGCTGTGAATACAACAGAGTAGAAAGTGCGTCTCAGGCACCACCTGCTGCTGGATCAAGCCTCCTCAGAACTCCTACTGAGTTTTCTCACAATCAAACCAGTGCTCCACAACTAGTCTATCAAAGACTATGGTTTACACATTGTTATGTATCTGACACATTAATTACTCATTCTTCTAACTACTGGGTATAATAGTTTCCTATTTTTTGTTATCCATTATCAAACACAAATTGATAGAAATAATTAAAGAATATTTTTCTGTGATTAATCGTTAAGTTACTGAAAATTAAACAATTAGTCAGTAGTCTTTTAATATTCTAGATTTTAATATGGATGAACTTTTTTTTTCTTGTATGGCTAATGTAATGCTATAAACCAAAATTAATCTCTCTCTCACAAACACATATACACACAAATATATATAATGCTAATAATGTTAAAAAAATAATAATAATAAAAATAATAATAATAAAAAATAAATAATAATAATAATATAATTTATTATTCTTTTTTTTTTTTAATTTCATGCAGATTTATAATTGTCCAATAATAATAATAATAATAATAATTTATTATTCATTAATTATTATTATTATTATTATTATTATTATTATTATTATTTTTTAATTTTTTTAATTTCATGCAGATCCATAATTCTGTCCAGACTAAAAACTATGTGCTGGAACTTCAGTTCTGCAGTTGTCAGTAAATTGCACTGTTGGTGGTATTCAATAATTCTATTATAATAGCTATAAACTGATAATTTAGTAAACAGACCACAGCTTTTACAGTTTTCTAAAACTAATTAATATATAATTATTATATCATTAAAATAAGATCTATGGGAAAATATATTGTTTAAAAATTTAACAAAGTACATTTTTTGTAAACAAACCCACGTGCGAAATTAATTTCTCTTGAATCCTCAAGACTACAGACGTATATTGTCTTTTCAGTAAAGTAAGAAACTGATAGAAGTACAGACAAATAAGGTTAAAGAGCAGATAGTTATGTTACCTCTAGATTTTTCCAATACAGATTATCTGGGGTTACTTTCTCGCCAATTTGTGCATACGGTTTAACTACTGTTTTCTTGAAGGAGGAGGCCATGTTTTGTTAAGTCTTTATATTACTATTAGTTTGGGATGGATTTACAAATTACGCTTACATTTCGAGATAATCGAGGCTAACATCGAAATATTCGTCAAAAGAGGTCGCTATGAACGTCTTGTTTACTTCGGTCGTTTCCGCGTAAGGGGCACTGACTCACGGAAACCACCGGTTATGTCCAGCAATGTTATTGGTCGATCACGTGCCTACTGCATAAATTAATATCATTGAATGACGGGATATGGGAAAGAGGGATTATTTGATAAAGTGCGCTACCAAAATTGGCCCCAGCATATCTAACGAGTTGAGGTCGAAAGAACGACCCGAGTCGTTCTGCGAAGACTTACTTGCCAAAATTAAAGAGTTATGTCACAGACAGAACAGAGCACTGACAACATCATGGTAAGTGACATTTTACTGAGTTGTGCCTCTTCCACAATAGTTCGTCTGCTTTTTAGAAACTAATAAGATAGCGCTTTGTTTCGCTTTTATATTTTTAATATCATGAGTATTTTGTTACGTTTTTAATCAAAAGATAAATTTACGTTTTTAAAACTGTTTTCGTTTATTTTCTTTCTGTTTCTTTTCATATACTCAACTTTTATAATTTATTAATATTTATCTTAAATATAAAAAAAAAAAAATTGCGTTTTTTTTTTTTTTTTTTTTTTTTGAATTGTTTTGTTTGGTTGGTTGTTGTTTTTTATTGTGTATTTTATTATTTTATTTCTTTTCTTTTTTTTTTTTTTCTATTTTTGTTGTTGTTGTTGTTGTTTCATTATATTTGTTTGTGTTTATTTTTTTATCTGTACGTATTCGTGTAGCTAATATATAGATATCATGTATATAGTTTTATATCAAACTGCTATTTATTAAAAAGCTATGACCTGTAGGTTCTTAGAATAAAGTCATATTATTGATCTTTTTCTTTCTGTTTTTAAAATTAAAGGTGTTATTTTATTTGTTTTCTACTTTTTATTATTTATCAAAATATATTTTACAAAATCTTATGTATCAAAAAAAGTAAATTAATTGAAATTATTTATTTTTTTAAACCTTTTTATTTTATTTTATTTTATTTTATTTTATTTCAGTTTATTTTAATTCTTATTTTATTATTATTACTTTTGTCTTTTTGTTTTTAGGCCACTGAAACTCTCCGACAGAATTCAGAAAATATTCGCTCAATGACAGAAAACATACGACATGAATCGGACATAGAATCGGATAATTTTAGCGAAAACGGAGAGGTTTGTGATCTAAGTGCAGAAAAATTAGACCCAGCTGACAGAGAACTTTACGAGAAATTAAAACAGCAGGAACGAGAGGAGAGAGAGGAAATTGAAAAAGAACTTAAAGCCCACGAAGATGCTTTGGCTCGCCATCAGGAGGAACTTAGGGCCAGGGAAAAAGAACTTAGAATTGCACAAGAAATCATGGTTCAAAGAGAGAGAGAAATGTTGACAAAACACACGGAGGAATACAGAGCTCAGATAGCGCATGCACATGCACAGGCATTGTCACTTTCTCAAGTGGGCCGAACCCCATCCCCCAAAAACCTAAAGATAGACACTCATGCGGGGAGACCCGAACTTCAGAGCCACAGTCCTTTCTCATCCCAGCCCTCCCCTGACAGATTCCCCCGTGTGCCGTCACAGTCTCTGTCATCAGGGGGGTCCCACTCTCCCCCAGACCAAGGCAATGACGGGCGAGCTCATCACTGGACTTTTGAAGAACAGTTTAAACAGGTTAGTGATCAATATCAGCTTTTTTACATCTTACAGACACGATTTGTAATTAATTCACTTTTTTTTTTTTAAATTTCTAAAGATTAAATGTTCAAAGTTATATTAGTTTAAATACTAAAACTGACACAATCATATTTTAAATAAGAGTAAGCGTTTATAATATTATGTACGTTTTAAAATCAACTTAACCACAGACAATAATTTTACTAACTTATAAATAGCATCACATTACAATATAGAGTATGTTTAATTTGACACATTTTAATAATAATAATAACGACAATAGCAACAACAGCAATAACTATAATAATAATAATAATAATCGTAGTAATAATAATAATAATAGAAATAATAATAATATAAACAATAATAATAATAATAATATATCAGTAAATCAATAAATAATAATATATCAGTAAATCAATAAATAATAAGAATAACAGCAACAATAATATATTAATAATAAAAGAACGGTTATACAATACCAGATTGTACTAAAAATAATTTTTAATAAACTACAAATATTTGTTTCGTTGTTTCTAACAAATATAATTTTAATTCGTACAAACAATTCTTGTTATTTAAAAGAAATAATAATACAATAATAATATTTATTATTATTAATAATATTATTATTATAACAACAACAACAACAATAATAAAATGTGTTTCTTAAAGCTATATTATTATTATTGTTATTATTATTATTATTATTATTAATATTTCCTCCATGTTGATTATAGCTGCTATTTATTATTATTATTATTATTATTGTTATTATTGTTATTAAATTAAGTAGGAAGTAACAAAAATGTCGATGTACTTAACTCGACTTAGTATTCACTAAGCGAATAAATTTAGAAATTTATATATCCATAGCAAAATAATATCTTACAAATATTTTCTTCTTCTTTTTGATTTTATTATTATTATTGTTATTAATATTATTGTTATTGTTAGTGTTGTTGTTGTTGGTTGTTGTTGTTATCTTTTTAATGATAATAATAATAAAGAAAAAGTAACTGAGAACTAGCAATAACAATTTATTTTTAACTTATTTAGATTCAGAAATGGGATAAAGCAGCAAAAAAAAAAAAGCTCAGTCTGTTTAAATTCCATTTATATTTTTAAAATATATATATATATATATATATATATATATATTCATGGATTGTTTTTAAATTATACATTAAAACGGTTGTTACAAAATTACAAAAGTAAATTAGTCTGGAATTTCTGTTAATATTTTTCACTGGAACATTTATAATTTATAATTTGTAATTTTACAAGAAACGATGATATTTTTAACGCGCTTTCGCCGTTGAACGCCTGGTGATCTTGCATGCTCGGGGAGGTGTTGATTACTTCTTCAAATAAGTACGGACCCCTGGGCTACACGTGCAGGCTGACCTCAGCACACTAGTAACAGTGCGACACGCGCAGAAACAATTTTTACATCACGAAAAAAGTAAAAATAATATGAATGTTTTAGAAAACGAATGATCCAAAGTTCAATATCTGTGACAATAACTATTTTTGTTAATGCAAAATAAAATAAAAATATGTTAAAAATAAAAATATAATAATTAAAAAAACCCTAAAAATTAATTAAATAAAGTATAATAAAGTATTTAATTAATTGCAATAAAATATAAAAAGAATTAACGAAAAACTGTTTTAATATCAAAAATAGAACCAGTAAATAACAATTTGTAAGGTAAATATTCTGAAATGAAATTTTATATATGTGTGTGTGAAAATAATTATGTATGTGTGTATGTATGTATGTATACATCTATCTATCTATCTATCTATCTATCTGTCTGTCTATCGTGTCTGTCTATATATGTCTACCTATCTACCTATCTATGTCTATGTATATGTCTGTATCTATATCTGTATCTATATCTGTATCTATATCTGTATCTATATCTGTATCTATATCTATATAAATATATACATATATACCTATGTATGTGTGTAAGACTAAATTAAAATTTCTCAGAAGTATGACAAAGCTTTAGTTTATCATTTCTTTTCACCAAGTGCAAATTCATTGTAACCCCATCTCCATAAACCTGCTGAGATGATAAATAAGGGTGTTTTTCTTTTCTTTTCTTTTCTTTTTCTTTTTCCAAACTTTATATATAAACTACTTAATTTTTTTTTTTTTTTAAAAGCTGCATTACGAATATATAAATCGTGTGGATTGAAACATTAACAAAACAAATTAAAAAATAAATAAATAAAAAAGAAAGAGAAAAGAAAGCTTAAGAAAAATTCACTTCGAAAAACATACATGAATAGATTATTCACACGTCTTTCTTGACACAAATTTCATGATGTTCTTCAGTATCAATTATTTTAGTTTATTATAAATTACATATTTACCAGCTGAACGACATTTTAGCAAATATGGGTTTGTTTATATAAAGTTAAGTTAAACTGAAAACCACGGAACAAAAGGTAAAACATCAGTTTAACTGATGCTTTTGTATTCTAATTTAAAACTTCTTCATTTATTTAAGTTATTGTCTGTGACGTCAGCGTCATTGTGCTGTTTAATTAAAGGTTCTGTCTATGATTTGATGTGACAGGTTTTCTGTGTTCTTACCAGAGATGAGTTATAAAATTTCACAAACGTATTGCACTAGATGTGTGTTTGTACTACAATTAAAAATTGATTCATTGTTTTAACTTTATTACCTGGGGAAGTTTAACGAGTTCTTTGTTACGTGGTGCGTAAAACAAAACACTTCAAGTGTATATTAGCTTTGTTTCCACCATTTTGTCCTTCTGCAACAAAAATGTTAGATTCAGCTGAAACTTTAATGAATTTCTTTATATGACAAACTACAAAATGGCTTAATATTTATTGAGCAGAATATAAGATGCGTTGAATGCTGCCTCCACAAAGACAAGACGAGAATTTAAAAAGCTTCTTGTCATTGGGCTAGTTAAAAATGTATGTGTAATTGCAACATGTTTTCTCTGGATTTATATCAATGCTCATTTTGTCCCATTATGAAGGATCACGTGAGGCGAGGGATGAAACGTCTGCATTCAGACTGATTTGCTGAAGATATTAATGTTTTACAAAAACTGCTCAACGGTGGAGAAACATTTCTTAGCGTTATCACTGCCGCGCCGTAAATTAATAATGTATCATTAATTGTCACATTCTTTATCTATCTTTTCATTTTAATGTATTTTATTCTCTTCTTCTTCTTCTTCTTCTTCTTCTTCTTCTTCTTCTTCTTCTTCTTCTTCTTCTTATTCTTCTTCTTCTTCTTCTTCTTCTTCTTATTATTATTATTGTTATCATCATTATCATCATTATCATCATCATCATCAATGGATATATTTCAGGTTCATTCTTTATAAAAAATTTCATTAAATTTTTTTTTTTAATTTTAGGTTTCTATTTTGTAAACTAGTACAAATTAGAAAAATGTTTTTTCGTTTGTTTTTTTTTTTGTGTTTTTTTTCCCCCTATTTTAAATACATTTTCATTTTTACTTTCGATGTATTGTCATTTATAGAAAAAAAATTCTTTCTTAGAAATTCTTTTCTTTCCCTCTTTAATTTTCTACGATCAAAAAAAAATAAAAATTCCTGAATTCCCTTATCATTGAAATTAAATAAATATTTATTTTCTTCGAATTCTATTGCGCGCTCATCTTTTTGTGTATTCTGTAACATGGAAATAAAAAGTCCCATTTCCATCCCTCGACTCCGCCCACCTGTCAATCAAGCCGACAGCGACGAGCACAAGAAAACGCATTTCTCAGTGATCCATCCACAGAGCCGGCACTACCTGCAACCATTTCACAAGCAGGCCTTGAATAAAATCACTAACAAATCAGAAACATTTATCAATCGATTCACAATGTATTGGACAGCACTGAAATGTATTAGAAAGTACTGATGAAGTGGGAGGAGTCAAGGATACAGAAAAAGATTGCTGTGTAATTTTGCAACTGTTGATCGTCAGGGCAATAGTCATCGTAAAATCATATTTCATTTTGAAATTAATAAAAATACGTAACTGAACAGAGAGAGAGAGAGAGAGAGAGAGAGAGAGAGAGAGAGAGAGAGAGAGAGAGAGAGAGAGAGAGAGAGAGAGAGAGAGAGAGAGAGAGAGAGAGAGAGAGAGAGAGAGAGAGATAATTCTGTTAGATTTATTCTTTCTAAAAAATTATTTTTCTTTGTAAATGACAAATTCATAACAATCGTGTGTGTTTGTGTATATGATGTGTGTGTGGGTAAGTGGGTGTGTGTTTGTGTTTATGTGTGTATGTATGTATATATCTGTGTCTGTGTGTGTGTTGTTGTACGTATGAAAAATATGAACAAACCAGTTCAGTGGGGAAATTAACAGGCCTTCTGTTCTTATTAACATATAAGCATATGTACAGTAGAATAGTAGATGAGAATACGGGATACTTTTAATTGGTGCACAAAAGAAAGACGTGTTTGTTTATTTAGCTGTTATGAGAGGGTGATGACACAGATAGCACGATTCCTTGGTTTTATTTTCTTTTCTTTGATTCAGTCAATGTGTTAACGAAAAAAAAAAAGATTCAAGGTGTTTAATTACAGAAAATGAAGCGAAAGTGTGAACTTTGTCGTACACTTTCAATTACAATTTGTCTTAATAAAGAAAGTTAGCTGACACTCAGAGTCTACTGAATTTCTGTATCAACATGTTAGTTAGGGGTCTGGCCGCTTTTCCCCTTTGATCGAATTAGTTAACCCTATCGGCGCTAACACTGATACTTTATCATATTCTGTTCTTGTAAGTAGTCATTGTTATCCTTATTAGCAGTTGCACGAAAATCACAATCAGATACGAAGTGTTAATGGCTACAGAAACAGAGGGAGTATGCAATAGCTTTGATCTCAACTGGTTCTTAAAAGTGTTAAATATATATTTTGATAAAGCATACTGCCTTATTGTTGTGATATTTTAAAAACGAGTTTTGTTATTTTATACGGAATGTACTTGATATGCTTGGTAATGTTGATTCTTTCGCAGCTGTAATTTATTTACTTTATCAGTTATTAGTTCACGATTATATAACAACAGCAATATTATATAATGATGATAATAATAATAATAATATCAATTATAGTAATAGTAAAAATAATAAAAATAACTATAATGAAGACGACGGTGATAATAATAATAATAATAATAATAATAAAATATAATAATAATAATAATAAATATAATAATAATAACAACAACAATAATAATAACAATATTTTTTTATTTTAATTGCGATAAACACAAAACAATATTAATTCATATATTTATTTATTCAAAATATTCGGCGGCTAAATAATGATTAATGATTAATTTAAATCTCACTTTCTTCTTTTTACGAAAGTAAACGTAGATAATTTTGAAGAATAAATAATTAAATACGTAAACAATTACTTATAATGTTTTAATACGAAACAAATCACAGAAAGAAATTTAAAATAAAAAAGAAAATTAAAGAAAGAGAATTAAATTTCAGTATAAAGGAAAATGAAACAAAGAATGTAAATATTCCCACCATTCATTTCTTTAGCGTTTTCACCTTCACTGGAAAATATGATAAACATAGTTTCTGTTAAAATTTCCTTTCTTTTATTTTTGTATCTATCTATTTATCTATTTATTTATTTATTTATTTTTGTATTTATTTATTTATTTATTTATTTATTTATTTATTTATTTATTTATTTATTTATTTGTTTATTTATTTGTTTATTTATTTATTTATTTATTTATTTATTTATTTATTTTTGTATTTATTAATTTGTTTATTTATTTGTTTGTTTATTTATTTATTTATTTATTTATTTATTTTTGTATTTATTAATTTGTTTATTTATTTGTTTGTTTATTTATTATTTAATTATTTATTTTATTTATTTATATACTATAAAAATACTACTACTCATAACACTAAATCTGTTATTACTTCTCCAACTGCCACTACTTCTACTACTACTACTACTACTTCTATCTACAGCAATATAATAATAATTCTTCTGCTGCTAATAACAACAACAACAACAACAATAATAATAACAACAACAACAACAACAACAATAATAATAATAAAAACAATAATAATAATAATGGCAACACTAATAATAACAACAACAATAATGTATTTTATTATTATTATTATTATTATTATTATTATTATTATTGTTACAATTATTATCGTTATTGCTTACTTTTTATTTTATTACATATTATTAACCGATGATTATAATAATTTCTCAAATAGTGAGAAGGATAAAGGATATGAAATAAAAAGTTAATTAATTGAGATTATATATATATATATACCACTAACAGAGTTAATTCCATTTATTATTAATGAAATTAATTATTGAAAGAAAAATATATGAAGTGTTTCAAAATAATGTTTCTGTCATGTATATATTTTAACTTAAATTATTTGAAAGGGTCAGACAAAAAATAACAGTTTTTATTTTTCACTCTTTTTATTTATTTGTATTATTTATTTATTTTAACAATATTGACAGCAACAATAATAACACTAGTAATAATAATAATAATAATAATAATAATAATGATGATGATGATATATTTATGTATGTATGTCTATATGAATGTAAGTATGGACGTATGTTTGTGTAGATGTATGTATGTTTTTCTGAATATGTTAAGTAAAAGCCAGTGCATTATCGATTAGTAATTTATTGCAACGATTATGAAAGTGCCACGTTTTCCATTCAGCCTTACCACAGACCTCTGTAAGAAAAATCAGCGCAGGCTAAGTAGGTTACGAAATTAACAGTAGCTGAAAATTGTCTTGATGAATTAGGCAAGGAGATCGTTCCAGTAACAGACGAAACTAAATACCAAATAATGGCATGTGATACAGATAGAACCAATTTGAATTTGTTGTGTTCTTCGCCTTACTGTTATAACTATTCTGTCTCTGCTACTACACATTCTCTTACTATTACTACTACAACCACTACTACTACTGTTACTACTACTACTTCTACTACAATACAATACAGTACAATACATAATTAAATATATTGAACGAATATTGATAAAACAAAAATATTTCATACTATAATCAGACACTGTTAAAACAAATATTTGAGCGATGATACGATGATACGATGATACGAAATTCATTTTCTCTTTTATAAAAAATCATAGCACATACCTATTACTGCTACTATCAGACAAACTTTCATTCACATTACTGATTGTTTAACTTTGAAATACACTTGCTATCATAACGTCATTTAATTGTTATACTGTTCATCGTTGTAACAGGATGAATAGGATGAAAGGGGGGGCGCCCACTGACAGAATAAGACGATATACATACATCTGGAAAAATAGCATTTTCAATTATATATTCTTAATTTCTGCACTACTGTGGTGAAATTTAGAGCGTGTTTCTAACTTAATTACAAATTTTTATCCAAAGAAATCTATTTTTACACGACATAATAGTTAAAAATAGGATCAGTGTTAGGAGAATCGCCAAGTAGTTATTTGTTCTTCATCGCGTAATGGACTTGTGCGCAAGTCTGGTTTTAGTGTTTTTGACACTAAATAGTGGATTCAATTCCATATTTGTTCAACTGTTACAATCGCAGTTTCGCAGTTTCTCTCACATCCGTTTTCAAAATATATTTCGCAAACCAAATTAAACTGTCACCATTTGCATCTTCATTACATCACTAACTGCAGTAAGACTCCTAGAGAAGTAACTCATTTGAGCGAGCAATCGGAAGCTATAAGCGAGCAATCTTATGGCAATCAGCGTGGGGTCCGCCTTATTATGTTAACCAAGGGGCTGAACAAATGTCCCACCAAGGGAAAGGTCATCACTGAAGCATGCCTTGCCACGTGTGGTTGAACATAAATTTGACCTTCCTCAACAGATGTGCAGTAAAAGTTTCCTTGTAGCGCATTGTAAACTAATAGGTAACGAGCGACATGGTGATGCACGTGTTAAGATGATTATGAAAGTTTGTATTAATATATAAATCCTCAAACATCGTTTGTTTGTTTATTTATAGAGGTTATATAATTAAGGAAAACTATTTTCAATGCTTCTGCTCCTGGTTGGCAAGTTATTACATAATGCCTTACAAAATTAATAAGTAAAATAAATAGTGAAATGTTTCTTTCTGTCTGAATTTTCTTATTCCTTTTTCTTCTTGTTCTTTTTTTTGGTTATAAAAAAAAAAAGGCTTTTAATTTTAATTTAATTTAATTTCTTTCCTTTGTTCGTATCTCTTAATGGAAAAAAAAAAAAAAGTATATATATATATATATTCTTTGTTTAGCGTGAATATGTGCGTTTGCAGGATTATAGATTACAAAAATAAATGGAAACAAGTTGTTAAGAAGTATTATTATCAGGACTGTTTTCAGTTTCATACAGTTTATTAACAACAGTAAGTTTAATTTTATCATTTTAATCACTGCTTTAATTGGAATACCTAAAAAGTAATTAAAAGTTTTGGCTGTGATGGCCCCTCCACTCCCGCCCACCCCCGACCCCGGAATGGAATCCTGGAACTGATGGATTAGACTGTTCGTCAGACATGAAAAGTAACGGCCCCGGCTGCTATCATTCATCAATCAAGACATGTTGCTTTAATCGTCTGCATTAGAACCAGATGCAACAATTATGGCGACATTTAATGTGATTTCCTGCTTAATTTACCAATCGAATTAGAGACCCGGGCCGGATTGCCAGTGGTTCGCGGAATAGTTTCGTTCCGTGTTTCGCATTGTTGGAAGTTTTGATATCTGGAAGGCTTGCACGATTTCACGGCTCATTTTACATCATAAGCGATTAAACATCTGCACTAAGCCTTGAGCGACTTTTATATGGCGTGGTTATCACAAAAATAATACAGAATTTCATATTTTTATCTCTCGTTTGGCTTCTCAATTCCCAAGTGAAATTGCATACGGTCAAATTGCATTCCTGTCCATACACTGCGATCGCATTGCAATCTTTTATTGGATCTGTGAGTGTATGTCTATTTGACTGCAGCATTTGCTTTGCTGACTCTTTTTTCTTTTGTAAAGATCTTTATTGCCTTTAATTAAGACAGAATCCAGTTTGTCATGACTTTTTCTTTACCTGAAAATGTGAGAAATAAACAAAGACTAAGGAGAGTCAATAAGCTGCCATCTTATTCAAATCGTCCTGTGATTTGTGTCCCGTGTTCCGGCCGTCTGTCAGACTGGCACGGCGGGTCACCGCAAGCAGTGGGCTGTTTACCTTTACAACGAGAACGTGTCATTTCTGGCACGAACCACGAGCAACAAGTCAGCTCCGAGCAGCGCGCGACCATTCCACGTTTTCCCGCCAGCTCTTCTCAGAGTAGGAAACGTCACAACTTGCAGGGTCAGGGGTCACCCGCATCTTGATCTGAGAACCGATTCGACCAGGCAGTTCCTTTCTCGAACTTGCGCTTTCCATTGACATTAACTTGTTATGCCGGCTCGTGAATCTCCACCAATTTAATTATTCATCTTCAACGTACCAACTACAACTGAAGGTTTTAGTCCCGATTCCTTAAATTTCTTCTTAGTGCGTCACCTTTCTCAACTATTGTTCACCCTTTGATCTTATTCCACTAAATTACTTTTAAATTGCTGGAATTTTGCCGAGACGATTTTCTTTTAAGGGTTTAAATAGTCGACATTTTGATTATTACTAAGTTACTGATGTTTTTGACGTGAGAAAAGTAATACTTGACATGAAATGATGATACATGCATATGACATAAATCAACTCAACTAGGGTTACAAGTACGACACAACTGCTGTAACTCATTACTTGTACTGCAACTACAACAACAGGAATCGACTCTACATTACCATTATTACAACTACACTAGCCTACTACTACTTCTTTTGTGTAATAAACATAATATAAGTAAAACAATTTGTACAGATTAACACACCAAGCTGCTGTGAAATGGTAGCTGTAAATAATTTTGTTTAAAAACAAAACATGATATCAACGTATTACAGTATTTGTTAGTAGTCTTGTGAATTTTTGTTTCACAAAGAGCAGGCGGTCACGGTACAGAAGCGAAACATTTTGAAAAGACCTAAATCGTTGGCTTAGAAATTTTACTTAAAACAAAAATTTAATTAAGCGGTTACTTTTAAGAAATTGGCGAGCTATTTACTCTTTTAAGTCGCAAAACGGCTAAAATACCGCCACAATCCATGACAAATGACGCAGCAAAATGTCCTCTCTTTTTCCAAGGAATGACGTATGCTGGAAATGCGTTTGTTGTCAAAGATAAGGAATTTTAAATGTCGCTTGAGTAAAAGAGAATTATTCTAAGTCATACATACAGTGATATCGGCGTCTCACTTGAAAACTTTACAACATTTCAAACATTTACTTTATGTACCCGTCACGCACTTTGATTGTAATGATTAGTTTGGGATGTTTGTAGCAACTTGGAACCTCAGTTAGCAGATTTTTCTGAGCATGTTTGCGTATTTGTATTTAAACTGAAACCGTCTTTTCTCTGTCTGTATTTATAACCCGAAATTAAAACTGTTCAAAGGGCTGCGTTTAACACGATAGATAATTGTTGGGATCGACAGGTTTTGTCAACGCGCGCTTTTTAAAATAATGTTCAGCTCAGAGAAATTTGATGAAAACAAATGATTAATATATCCGAACATGTGACGATGCCATTTTTACTTCTTATTTCAGTGACATGCTAATCTTTTGTTTATCTTTAAAAAGTCCTTACAAGAATTTAGGCTACCGTTATTATTATTATTATTATTATTATTATTATTATTATTAGTATTAGTAGTAGTATTATTAGTAGTTATTATTTATTTATTTATTTATTTTATTTTTATTTATTTATTTTATTTTATTTTATTTATTTTATTTTATTTTATTTTATTTTATTTTATTTTAATTATTATTATTTACTTTTTTTTTTCGAAAGGTTTTTATAAATAATTTAAATCTACTGTGATGTTTATTTTTTTAATATCATGTCTTAGTTTAACGAAAAAAATTATTTAACATCACGTGACAAACTGGTGACTGACAGTACGCTACTGACAGACAGACGGAGGAGGCGGGCGTACTTCGTGCTCATCAGTATCACGAGATGAACAGTTATCACATTGATGTCTGTGTAATATTCAAACGTGATGTGCCAAAACAAAATTATTAAAATACGAATACAACAAGAGCTCTGCACTTCACAGTTCAAACTTATATAATCCATGAACCATTATTTATTTATTTATTTATTTTATGTTATTATTTATTTATCTATTTCTCATTTTTCTTCTTCTTCTTCTTCTTCTTCTTCTTCTTCTTCTTCTTCTTCTTATTATTATTATTATTATTATTATTAATATTAATTTTTTTTATTTATTTATTTATTATTATTATTATTTTGGTGGGTTTTTAATGCTGAATTTTAATTACATTGCTAAAGGAGATAGTTGTGTGATATTTACAAATGCTGGAAAGAAACGTGTTTTACGTTGAGATTTTAAAAAACGTATTCATCGTGGTGATCACTCTAACTTCAGGTTTTCTTACTGCCTTTCACAAAATATCGTTGTGAAGCTGACAGATTTTACCAAATAAGTTAACAGACGGATACGACTTGTTACCATGGACGTGTCAAAGTGGTGTCAGGTTTTTAACAGTTACAACTGACAGCTCTGAAGCTAGCGTCATAGAGAATTTAATTTTTTTCAGAGTTTCTTATTTTCAAATTACATTGATAAAATAGATATAAATTCACTTTTGTGCTTAAATGAACAAATAAATGACATATGTTAAAAATCAAAGTAATATACTTCTGATAAACACATTAAGTAATAGTGATTATTCTAAATATTTATTTTGAAATTCAGGTTTGTTCATCACAAAGACATTGAAAAATATCTTTAAAGAAAAAATATAGATAAAAAGAAAGAAAGAAAGAGAAAGAAAGAAAGAAAAAAGAAAAACAAAAATTGGAAATCTTTTAACAACTTTCATTCAATCGAATTTGGACAATATGAACAGTTTATTAATTCACTGTCAATAGGATCATAACTTTCAAATATATATATATATATATGTATTATTTATTTATCTATTTATTTATTATATTAACTGTATTCTTTGAAATATAATAATTTTGTGAAAACAATATGAAGTCTTAGACGAATCTCCGTCATCGTCCTTCGATTTTTCTCTCCATAAAGAAATTCAGATATCTATTTTTCTTTTCTTATTCTTGTTCTTTTTCTCTCTTAATATTAATTTTTTGATTAAGCGAATTTAAATAAATATGAATTTTAACGGGTTTTGGGTTTTTTTTTTTTTAAATTGATAAGCTGTACTTTCCAAATTTTATTACTGGTTGGTTTTCTGATAAAGTAACGCACATTTCTGTCTGACCGTCGTTCACCACTGTATACGACTGACAGAATGGAAAAAAGAAGAAAAAGAAAAGAAAAGAAAGGATACCAATGTTTATAAATGCACTGTGCAGAAAAATGGTATAACAGACGATAAACGTTAAATATTTTAAAAATACAGTTATAATATATTATGAAAATTAAATAATGTTGATGATGGTAATATATTATTAATAATAAAAAGAAGAAGAAAGAAAGAAAGTCAATGTAAATAAGGATATCAAAGAAAAATAAATTATTAGAATGACAATTTTGAAACTTTCCAGATTTTTTGGATCCTGTAAAGGACATTTTTTAACTTGATGATGAAAAATAAAGTAAATAAATAAATTCTTTTTTGATTCGAAATTTCTTACAGTGCGTTTTCGACACATACTAATTTTTGATCATTGTAAGTTATTTAATAATCCTCAGTAAATAGAAGTTAACCTTGATTGTAACAACTATGTAAAACTAAATATATTCTATCTTCAGTATCAGACAATATTCTCTCATAAAAAAATATTAAACTCAACGGAACGTTGATAAATAATTACTGTGTAATATAATGCAATAATAGTACACTGGTCACTGAGGATATTTTTAATACATCTTCACAAGACTCTGATACGCTCTAGATATTACAATCCCTGCAGTATTATAATGACAGAGAAGAACAGGCGTTTCAATAGTTACATTAATATTTTAAAATTTTTATCCTGGGACGCAATTAAATGCTAATACAAATAAATGAACAAACTATAATTTTTCAAGGTTTCCGTTGATTTGTTTTTTTTTTTCACAATTATAATTCTGGCAAATATTTTGATATTTAACTAATTGTAAGTATGTTTTAAAAAGTGTGGATGATATTCGAGTGCGCTTTCCCTGGACGACTTGCTGTAGAAACATTCTTTGTCTTCTGCTTTAATCTGTCGCGGTTTGGACAATAAAAGAAGATGAAAGAAGACGAGATTACGGTGATTACCTCTCGCTCGTTCTTACATGGAAGGAAGGGATGCGGGTTCTGCGAGGAATGCTAAAATCCACAATTACTTGTCATCTGACGCAGAAAAAACCCAGTCGTCCAATCAGGGCGCGTTATGCTGGCTGGCGCCATTCCGCGGAATTTTTCAGCACTCGCGGAAAGAGAATGAAGAAGAAAAAAAAAAAAAAAGTAAAATGAAAAATAGATCTGTACGATTGTACGTTTATACCATAAGGAATTATTTTTTTTTTTTTAAAAAGAATATATATTAAAAATGTAGTGTGTCAACTGTGTTTTCCATGCGCGACTAGAAACAGGGAAACAAAAAAATAAAAAAATACAGTCGTCTTCTGTTTTGAATTAGCTATGGTATGAACGTGAAATAAATTTATCTATCTATCTATCTATCTATCTATCTATCTATCTATTTATTTCTATCTATCTGTCTTATTTATTTATTTATTTATTTATTTATTGTTTTAATTGTTTATTATATCGTGTATGCACGTTATTTATTAATTCTTAATTTATATAAATATTAAATTTATTATTTTATTAATCTTATTTATTTTACTGGATATTTTTATTCCTCCTCTGAAATTTGAAGTATAGTAAGTAAAATTAAAATGTGTGTGTTTCTGGTTTGCGGTAGATCGCTATTTACATACACACATATTTAATTATGTACTAATATAGCTAGCTATTAATATTCTAGTTTTCATTCGTTTCTTTTTTTTTTCATTTCATTATTATTATTATTATTATTATTATTATTATTATTATTATTATTATTATTATAACCGTGCTTAGATACGACCGATAATATAAAATCGTGTCATCAAGTAACAATAAATAATAAAAAATAAATAAATAAATAAAATATAATAAATGAGTTAATAAGGAAAAGTGAAAAGAAAATCGAATGCCACATCATGCACAAATATTCTGCTGGGAAAAAAACCCACATTTATGAAATGTACAAAGATCGAAGAAGACAAAACCAAAAAATTCATATGGGAAAATGTATTTATAAAATTGTTAAATAATTAATGTTTTATATTAAGCGTGAGTTTAGCGAGATATTTTTCTTTAACATTTCTTTTAGATGGCCTCTTAGGTGTTATGAAAGAGAATGTGAATTGCCATGAAATTTCCCAGGAGGGCGCTTGTAATTGTATGTCTTCAATGTGGAGGGTAGCGAACCGTACGGAACAGTCGGGGGGGGGATCCAAATGACAATATGCCACATAATACGTGTGAATACTGACATGGACAGCTCCGTTTAATGTGACGTAATAGTACATCGTTTGCTGCGGGACAGTGTTCGTAAAGAGACGACATTCTGTTTGCTGCGAGACTGTTATTTCGTCAAGAGGAAACCTGCTGGTACGGTACAGGCACGGCAGGGTAACGGATAACCGTTAAAAAAAACCTTTTGTCTCCTAATTATCTTCTCTTGTACTTTAGCCTCAACGAAAGAGTGACATTGTTGGCAAAGGTCATTGTCAAATTTAATTATAATGTATTTATTAGACGATTTTTTCTCTCTTTATATTGTTTTTTATTGTTTGTTAATTTTTATTATTATTATTATTTTTTTTATTATTATTATTATTATTATTATTATTATTATTATTATTATTATTATTTCTGTTTTCATTATTTAAATTCTGCAGTCAAAAATAAAAATAAAATAATAAAAGGAACAGCAAATCCGTATTTTTTCCCTCCCCTTCTCTTCCTCAAATGGTGCACTTTTTCATTCTTTCTTTTTTTTTTTTTTTTTTTTTTTTTCTTTTTACTCATGAACGAAATATTTTATACAGAAAACATTTCCGCCATAATTTTAGCAAGAAAAGCCTTTTTAGCTGATCTGATAATCACAATAATTATTTCACCTTCGAAACTTGGTATTACACTGCTTTTAAAACATTCTGTTATCCTTTTCACTTATACAGTTAAAAACATGATATTTTCGTAACATTTATTTATTTGTTTTGTTTTTGTTTTATTTGTTATTGTCAAGTGATTTACAGTACAAATACCTGTAGTATTATTAAAAATGTGCACAACCATTAAGTTTTGCAATTTGGTTTTGTCATTACGATCTTTCATCCTGAAAATACACACACACACACACACACACAATCAAGAAACCCCAACAACAACAAAATCGTAAAAAACCAAAACAGAAGCAACAAACAAAAACAAAAAAATATATAATCACAAATGTATATCCTGTTCAATTTATTCTCGATTTTTCTTCAAGTATTAGTAATTTTTATATTTATTTTTCACTTTATAAAGAGTAATTTTCATATTTATTTTAAATAGAGTAGCGATATATTCCTTATATTTTCTTGAATTAAGAAACTGGAGAGGCACAAAATAATAAAGTCAGACGAACGAAATAATAATAATAATAATAATAATAATAATAATAATAATAATAATAATTTTAATTCTGTTATTAATATTATAAAGTATATAGAAAATATTAGATGCTGTCCCAAGCATTAACTCAAGGATCATTTTCTTCTGTCGCTCATTATTTTGAACACAAATTTCACAAATTCAGTTTATATATGCGTGAATTTGTGTGTGTATATATACACACACACACACACACACACACACACACACACACACAGAATTTATGCGATGTAATTATATACATACATACATATGTATCATTTGTAATACTAACATTTCTTATAGTTAGAATTTTGTATCACGTACGTATTTTATTTATATTGTAGTTTCTGAACTACAATTAACTTCGTTCCTCTGATCTTCACTGTAAAGCAGAGTCAAACTGTTTGATTTTTATTTAATTTGCGATGACAAGGCAGATACTTCATTTAGAGTAAATATACATGTTACTGTGCTCGTAACGTTACGCAATGGTTACACAAACTGGCCGAAGTGACGCACTCCACCTTGCATAAGCAATCGGAACTTAATTGTATACAGTGGCTATATTGACGTGTATAAACGAAACACATTGCCTCCCTTTTCATACGTCTTCTTACAATAATATCATTTCTTATCTTATCTGGCAACATGTTCACGCATGTCGAGAGATAACACGGGACAAGGGTGATTAAACGCTTCTACCTAGTCGTAGAAAATCACTCGCACATTTTAATTTCAGATTATCTAATTCAGTTATAAGCGCCGTTGATAAGTTCAGGATGAAATCGAGATTGTAATAGATAAGAATTTTGTTTTACCAGTGGCACATCTTCGCGAAGCGCGCTCCAAATTGGGAGATAACCCTATAGGTGGCGCGTTCGGTTAAAAATGCTCCTACAAATCAAAGATGGCTTGAACTACTAACAAGACACGAAAAGATAAAAGAGACAGGTTAAGTAAATGGAAGCATAGCCGCGAAAACATGAACATATATTAACTTGGTTTATGGTTGCCGTTTCGCGTCTCACAAGGAATGATCTGAAAAATTAAAATTATGTTTCTAGTTCATTTTTTTAGGTATCGTGTGATGATAAATATACATGTAAATATTTTTATTTTAGTTGTCAGCAAAAATAACTATATAATAAATCGAATTTTATAGTCTAAAACTATCTTATTAAAATAATAATAATAATAATAATAATAGTAATAATAATAATAATAATAATAATAATAATAATAATAATAATAATAATAAAAGAAGTAAAGTAAAAGTGAAAAAGAGCACAAGAAAATTAGTTAAAAACGAATTTTTCTTTCTAAATTTATATTGCCGTCTTTGTGTGTGTGTGTGTGTGTGTGTGTGTGTGTGTGTGTGTGTTCTTTATGTGTCGTCTTGTTTGCACGTTCAATTGCCGGGTTCAGTGTTGAGAACCCGTGTCTAAAGGTTTTCATTTGTAATCCGCTATTGCCTCTTGAGAAGCGAATTCGTTTCCGATAAGCCTCTTGAAAAAAGCTTTGGTTATCTGAATTACATGTTAGGAGGTCTTCTTTGTGTCAGCGCATTTGTGTTTTATTATGTTAACCAATTTTCTACCGTGGAAAAGAAACAACAGAACTTGGACGACGAGAAAGAGTTTAGGATTTAAGAACAAAAACAAAATAACTCTGGAACATTAATTAATCGACGATTTTTACATGTCTATGATAATTAATTCCATCAGTTACAACAAACATTTATATTTATTTATTCTTCTTTTTAAAACAAATTTATATATTTAAATATGCACTTTCGATTTTATTATTTATTATTATTTGTAGTCGTAGTAGTTTGATAGACTTAAAAATTTACTTATTTCTGCGCGACTTCTCTGCACATGATAACTATTAGTAAATTTTCATTTTTTTTTTTTTTTTAATTAAATAATAAGTTCACTAAAAATAAATAAATAACAAAAGCAAAAGATGCAAGCAGCAAGGCAATTTTACCTAGCAGCTTTCGACAGAAAGTTACGTTTTGATGAAATAACCCATTTTAAACAGTGTCACATCTTAATTTACCTGTGTGTCATAGTTTATAAGGAAGACTAATTGTTTTATTTATGATTATTATTATTATTTTTTTTTTTCTTTGGCATTTATTTATCCAATATTCGGTAACAGAGAATGAATTTTACAGTACAGCAGGAAAACATATTCCAGTGGTTTGTTAGAAGCAAGCTAACATTTAAATGTTTTCATGCAAGAAAAAATAAAATCAAAATAAATAAAAAGCAGACTCCATTTGTGATTTACATTAAACGATCTTTTAAAATGTAAGCACATATAATAATGTAAACAATTGTAGAGAGAGAGAGAGAGAGAGAGAGAGAGAGAGAGAGAGAGAGAGAGAGAGAGAGAGAGAGAGAGAGAGAGAGAGAGAGAGAGAGAGAGTTCTGTTAGTTTTATTCTTTCTAAAAAAAAAATTTTTCCGTGAGAGAGAGATTAATAAAAAGTAAAAATAACAAGCGAAATAATAACGACAGTCTCGGACCCAGGGTGGTCTGTCCTGTTTTGTCGTCCAACCGTCTTTGGTTATTTACTTTAATGAATATTTATACGAAATAGAGTAGTGATTCAAACACCTGCAATTTTACTAAATGAAAAGCAAAACATCACAAATTTCACTACTAAGCCACACCTGGAAATTAAGTGAAATAGGCGAGGCCTTCGTTGGGTTTATTATTTAATATTAATGCGATTATTTGTCGTGTTGAAAATGTTAAATCTGCAAACAGAACGCGCGTCGTTCTCTGTACGAAACAACAATAACCTAAACAATTCGCTGGCGTGCGGAAATGATTATTTACCCAAACAACCCGCCTGTATTTATGATAGGAAAAGAGGAGAAAATTCGTTTTTGATAGCTTTTATTTTATTTTTTTTTTTTCTTCCCAACGGGACCTTATAGACAGTGATTCTTGTCAAGCAACGTACGCTTTATATCAAAGCCCGGTTTTATTCCCTCGACAAATATTTATATATTTGTATAAATTTGATTAAATCTTTGTGGGCTTGATACGCCGTCTTAGCTTGGAATGTTGCCTTTAAGTTGGCCAATATCACACTTGAAATGCGGCCGTACTTTGATCATATTGTTTAACACTTTGGTGTCTTTTCGCGACTACATGACTTTAACGAAAACAGGACAAGTCTGTTTACATTTGTTTGATACTCCCATTCGCTATTTTTAACCGTTTCACTATTTAATTTGCACCTTGATGGAATGTTATAAACCATGATTCAAGTCTTTTTTCATAAAGTAGATTACAATGTACCATCGTTTCTTTTTATTTGTTCGCTGGATTTTGAGGGCGCAAATTTCAATAAATTTGAAACTTCGCTTCTAAAGTAAACTATTTCGTTTGTGTGCCTCAAGTTTTCAGATCGATTTAATATATAATTTATTAAATTATCACATTTTATAAATCACATTAAACATAATAATAATAAATATATATATATATATAAAAATGAAAGGATTTATAAAACTAGATGAAATATTATGAATTGCTCGATATTAGAGGCCTAATAAAACTTTAAGAAACATTATTCCATAATAATAATAATAATAATAATAATAATAATAATAATAATAATAACAACAACAACAACAACAACAATAATAAGAACAATAACAATACTAACAACAACAACTGTTATGAACAATTTTAATTAATTAATTGTAAATATATAATAAAATGCTATTTAGATTATTTTCAAAATATATAATGTCTGTTTCTTATTTTTATTTATGTATTTCATATATGTACAAAGATTGTCAGTTATTTAGGGTTGCTTGGTTCCACTAAACTTTGCTTTCAAATTATTATTATTATTATTATTATTATTATTATTATTATTAAAAAGTACTGTATAAAATAAATAATTGTATTATTACTATTATTTTCAATTTATCATTATTATTATTATTTGCATATAATAAATTGCAGTCATTTTTAGAATTAATGACCCACGATTTATAATTGATCAATAAAAATTAAAAATTGGTATTTTTTCAGGGGCAGTCCCAAGAATTTAAAAAGGTGGGTTGAAATCAAGACTTCAAGAATAGTGTAAGATTTCAAAAAGATGTGAATTGGTTACTTCATCAGCTGGATTCAATGATCAATGGATGAAAATTGTTTCTCAGCCCAATGGTTTCTGTATTCCGTGCCAGTCCAATGGGCACTTACTAAAATTATATGTTTTGAAACTTAAGATAAAAACTATATAGTGAGACCTCAGATAGCACTGATTATTTGATAAAGATTACAATTTCGAGTTAAAAGTTTATATCATCTTAATCTGAAGAAATCTTTCAAAATGGTCGTTTATTTGAATCTAATTTAGAATGAAATAGTTACGTTTGTCGATATTTCCAACTGAATAGTAGTACACAGAAACGTTTTTGAGGTAAAGTTTTATTTATTTATTCATTTATTCATTTATTCATTATTTAAGCAATTACATAATAATATATTAAAGTGAACTTCTGTCGGTAAGAATATATGGCGTATTATTCATCTTTAAACTTTCAAGTTATTATTTTATTATTTTGGACAAATTATCATCATCATAACAAAGGAGGACAATAAAATAATACAGTTCATAAAGCATTTAACACCGCCATTTCGTCCCTCCCTAACTTCGTTTCTGACGTCATCGCCATCGCAGAAAATAGAGCTGAATGGTTCGAAAAATGGCGGGACTGAAATATTTTAAATTTGTAATATTTGATTTAGTTATCAAAACTGAATAAATAAATAAAACATAATTTTCAAGAATATGGAATATATGCTGACCGTTTCTTTGTGTGACCGAAGGTATATTTACGAAGTTATGCTGAATTAAATGTCAAAATGTCTTATTTTTCGACAGATTTGTTTAGCAGGTATTTTTCAGTGTTTTCTTCAGTAATTTAAACAAAAGTTTACTGGAACCATAGCATATAGTTGGATATCTATTTTCAAACTGTTTGATTAATTTTAGTTTTAAAGGAGACATAGTTTAATGCCACCGACACTAAAAGCATAGGTTAGGATCATAAAATATAAACAATTATTGTTCTTGTTCTAATAATTTATCTTTCTCTGTCATCTAAATATTAGTATATTGAACTAATATGAAACCCTGTGCCAAAGACACTGGTTGTTTTTTAGTGATGTATTTATCTTGTTTTTTTAAAACAAAAGATAACATTATTTTTTGGTTTTACAGTTGTATGAGCTCAGTGAGGACCCAAAGAGGAAAGAATTTCTTGATGATCTCTTTGCCTATATGCAGAAACGAGGTGAGTGACTAAACCAACAGTTAATATTTAGAAAATTTTACAGTTTTTATTATCCTTAGCTCTTACAAGTTTCTTATTGTTGATGTTATTTTTTGAAAAACTTAAAATAACATTTTGTCCAGTGGAGATATTTTAAATTATGTGACAGTATGGAAACCAAATTTGAAAAGAAACCAGAAGTATCTTTTCAGAAAGGCCAGAAGAAGCATCTGAATCATTTGTAATTGATACACAGTGACCATACATATACTATTGCCATTTGAAGTACATATTTACATATCAGTATATTTTTTTCTTCTCCTTTTTCTTCATCTTTTTTTTTTTTTTTTTTTTAAATTAATATTTTAATGTATTATATATTCAGTTAATTGATTTTTAAAAAATACTTTTTTTAAAAGTTTTAGTATTTGGACAGTTTTTATTTTGGATTGTGAAAGTTTATTAATCAAATTAACTTTGATGATATAATATCAAGAGGTATCATTTGTGTGTGTGTGTGTCAAACATTGATTGGTGATAGTGATCTGTCTCAAAGCCATGCTTGTGTCTCAAACTCACATTATTGTCTGAGAAAACTGACTCTAATTTTTTTGCACCAGGTGGATGTGATTGTCCACCCTGCCATTAAGCCAACAATTAGAGTGCTTGGTTTCATACTCACTGACTCACTCTGCAGTGTAGCTGCTATTGTCACCAATCACACTATCATTATTCTCTGTGTGATTGTGTAGCAACATTTTTAGCTATTTCACTGCCACAGCTCTGCTGCCAAGAACCAGCTCAGATTTAAAAGCATTATTTTGTTGTTATTGTTTAACCATATTTCACAATGTTAGCAGTTACACTCAATGTGAAGATAGTATTGTTTTCTTCATCATTATTTGAGCCATATTATTTTCTGTGTGATTATTTACTCTCATTTATTAACCATTAGACTATCATGTTTCAGACTGTATAAATATTATTAGCTATATTAATGTTTTTTGTAATGACATCTCAGCATATTTTTGCTAGATGTTACGTGATTTAGTGTTGAGGCAGTCACACACTGTCTGTGTTGTAACTGGAGGTGGAATCACTGTGTAGAAACAACTCAGTGACCTGTTAGCTTGATGAGTGAATGCCACACAGAACTCGCACACTAAGAATAGCATTCTGTCACAGATCAAACAACTTCACCATGCATAATTTTTTTATTATTATCTTTTTAACTCTAAATTTGAAAGTAAGCTGGGATTTAAAAAAATTTGAATAAGTAAAATTTTGCCTGAATGATAAATTTCATTGAGTAGAATAAAATAAAATAAACCTTTTTTTCTTCTTAAGATAATCCTGAATGTGATATAATAATAATAATAATAATAATAATAATAATAATAATCTGGAAAACTTACACAGAACAACCATCACAAATTTGGAAAACAAAAACACATTTTTATTAAATAATAAAATAATAGAGTATTAAATAAAAGCAATAATTAAAAATTTAGAAATATTAAAGAAAAAAGAACTTTAAACACACACACACACACACACACACACACACACACACACACACACACACGAAATTGTAAAATATGAATTACTTATTAGGCTTAATTGATATGGATATTGCTTTTAATAATAAACTTGGTATTATTTAATTTCTGTGTTAGAATAACCTTTTTTGTTTTGTTTATCTGAAATTTTTTGTTTTTTGATGTTTGTTGTTTTTGTTTCCAGAATGCTCTCACAGGTTTTGTTTAAAAGCTTTACATTAAACCATGTGACTATTTAACATGTCATTGGTGTTCTTTTAATACTATCATTGTAATCAGCTGTAACCACATTGTAACCACACTTTTTGTCTTTAATACCAAATGTGGTGTTGTTTACAAAACCACTGGTGTAAACCACTGGTTTATATGTAGCATTTCTCTATTACGATGTAATCTCATTCATTCTCAATACCTAAATTTGAAGTAATCTTTCTGCATTAGAAACTAAACACTGTAAAAGACGGTATACAGGCAGGCGTTCACACTTAATCAGCTGTCACGAACTAAGCAGCAAATTGACTTTGAACTAGAAATATCACAATGCTGAGTGTGTTGAAACTCTCCTCAGAGTGAATTAAATAAGTATTAACATAATTACACTGCTGCATGCGTCTCGGCCATTACAGAACAACAGAGGTTTCTTCAAATAGGGGCTGCCTCACGTAACTGGATCTGAAAACATTTGAAAAGAATGAGCTTTCCCTGGTTCCATGAGTTTAATACTCACAGATTGTCCAGCTGATAATATCCATGAATAGCAAGCAATGAGATTTGACAGTTTTCAGTTTGCTCACTTTACAGCTAACACAAGTGTTTATTATGAAAAATACATGAACTAAAAGTTGTATCTTGCTTCTTACAATAACTTTCTCGAGACAAAAGCATCTATCAGTTTCAAAAGTGAAAATTATTTAGAATTAAGAGTTAAAAAAAGATACGAAAATGACTGAATGAATGTTTAATGACACCCAGTCATGAAAAATACTTCAATAAAATGTCAGAAAGATAAACAGAAGAGTAATTATTTATTTATTAAATATTTTATATATTTTTAAATCTCTAACAAGTTTGCTAATAGCAAATGATAATTTCTGTTTTTCTGTTTTTTAATAATTCATAAGTTTTTTACTTTGAAAATTTAATGTACAAGAAAAAAAAAATATCAACAGTATACGAGTGTAACAGTAAGACAGCTGGGTCAGAGTACTGTTGATAGTGGCAGTGATTTCATCTTATTACATTCGTCTCGTGATTTCATCGTCTGATGGGCTTCATGAGCGAGACATTCACAAGATGAAATCAAAGAATATCTCTGACATTAATCATGTAAACTAGTCACTGAAAAACATATCGGATTAAAGTCAATTTAGATTCACTTTAGAATTAAAGTTCTTATCGGCTGCATCTCACACAAGGACTCAGTAATTTGACTAATCCGAAATCCTTCGTGAGAGAAATAAATTGGAGCTATAATTTCAAAGGATTCAAATCCAGACTTGTCATTCTTCATAAATCATTAAACAAATAAATAATTGTTTGATAGACTTATTCTATATCACCAGTGATTGATAGATGGTTGCCAGGCTTAAACACGATGGGTCAGTTACATCTTGGCAGAGTTTCAGTTGTCACCAAAAACAGTGATAAAAATTCGGTTTGTCTTATTGTCCATATGTCCAGATAACATCCAGACACTTTTGTTTTCATTTAGAAGTCTGTCTCATTCTAATTCCCTCTATTCAGATTATCATAATATTTATATCTTTTTTTTAAATTAGTCAAGTTTTGTTATTCTGTGACTCATACAACTGTCACATTGGAAAAGGTAAAAACATGATACCTATGTCAGACAGACAAGTGTAAGTTTTAGAACATATTTCTTACAATAAGGACTCGTTTTTTAAAACAGAGGAATGTTTTTAATTTATTCTTTCTGCGTCCCTGAACTGAGTAAATTAATACAGAGAAATGATAAAGCTTTATTAGCCTTTTTTCTCTTGTTTTCCACAACAGCTGCAGAGCTAAGATTGTGGAAAGATATTGTATAAACATTTGTTACAACAAAGAAAGTCTTTGCATTTAACTCTCATAAACATC
>CM022677.1:1122146-1169646 GCA_012295275.1 Chrysomallon squamiferum
TATCATAAAGATAGTCATTTTAATATGCTGTTCAGCTGTATCACAGTAGTAATGGTTTTAATATCTATTTGCACTGTATCTAGATTATCTATATCACAAAGTAACATTTATAATTACTCCGTTTTTAACATGTAGTTTAGCCACATCACAGTGGTAATACTTTTAATATCTAGTTCAGTTCTATATCATAATATCTAGTTCATGTATAACATTTTTTTAATATCTAGTTCAGCTATATCTAGAGGTAATCATTTTAATATCTAGTTCAGCTATATTATACAGGTAATCATTTTAATATCTAGTTCATCTGTATATAATCATTTTAATATCTAGTTCAGCTATATCAATCATTTTTTATTATCTAGTTCAGTTATACAGGTAATCATTTTAATATCTAGTTCAATAAATTTTTAATAACTTCAGTTATATCAGGTAATAACTGTTTTGGCTACATCATATTAAATATCATTTAGTTGTAATAGAAAATATATTTATTTTAATATCTAGTTCTGATTATCATACAAATAATAGATTTTACCTACTTTAATAAAGTTATATATGTTAATAAACTGTATGTATGTCTAAATTATATCTTAAAGATATTTAATAATTCAACATTCAAGAATGAGTCTAAAATCATGATTTTTTTTGTATTACTTTACCAATGTTTTATGTATCTGAAAAGATAAAGTAAATGGGAGGCAAAAAAAAAAAAAAAAAAATGAATGTTTAGAATTCCATTTTATATGTCTCACACAAATATGATGTGTACCTACTGACTTTGGTAAAACAGACTGTGGCACACATTAATTACAACTATCAGATGAGAAGATCTGCTTTCTTAGTTTTACCAGCCTGGACAGATTGTTGAAAGATTTCAGATTTGAGCAGGATTATTCCTGTTTTCCTAGGCTATTTTACAAAAGATCTGTCAGGAATATTTTAACAACTGCCAGTATCCATCTTCCATCAGACATTTCCCAAGCTCTATTTAATGTTTTTCTTCCTCACTGGATGAAGAGTTATTTCTACACATTAGATGATATATCATTTATCTGCTGTCTTTATGGCAATTCCTCTCTATTTCCTAGCACCCTCCAATGAGTATTTCACCTGGAAAATTCACAAATGTGGCCAGCATTTGTTTTTGTTGTGTGTTTTTCATTTATCATTTTATTCACATTCTAGCTGTTATTTCCCCTGATTGTCATTTTTGGGCAATCTAGACCTGTATCAGATAACATGGCTAGAAAAATTGACATTCCTAAGTATATGAAAAGCAAGTTGCATTGAAAGGAGATCCTGATAACATCTGGTAGTTGGAATTAATTCTTGTTTTTTACTGCTTTGCTTTTCTGACCTTTTTCTCATAAAATATAATTTTGGTTTTGTCAGTTTTTGTAATATTTATAATTTATTATTAACAAATTAAAAACAAAAGTTTTAAAAACACAGTTGAAAACATAGAATGTTGTATAATGACTATAGTAAATAATTTTAAGACATATTTTGATAACGTAAAAAGTTCTACAAAGACTTGTAAATAATTAGAAATATTTTAAAACATAAAAATCACAGTGAGAAAATAAATGAAATCAGTGAAAAAAAAATTTAACATTAAAAAAATATGAAATAGCAAAAAATATTGGAATTGGTGAGAAGTTTAAGACTAAAATGAAAAAAATGTGGAAATTAATAAAAAAAGAAAATGAATTTCAGTTTTATAGTAAAAATAAAATAACACTTAAGAATATGTTTTTTTTTTAATAAACATTCCTATTGTTAAACCAAAGAAGAGTATTTTAACTATGTACATTAATAGAGAGGTTTTTCACTGGAAATTAACATTGAAAGCTTTACACAGATTAAGCTGGATATGTTTAATTGGTGTTACATGTCTCAAATCATGATGCTGTGTATGAGATAGAACAAATTCTAATTCAGTGTGTAATCAGCTTGATGTGCCCAGCAAGAGCGTCGTTACACAACAACTAATCTGCAATCAGAGATGATGTTTGGAAAGCAGTATTACTAAGTTTTGCTGACCACTGCAGCTGGTTAGTCTCACTCAGCTATAATTTTATTTACTTGCTGACCATTATACTTTTGGCACCACCACAGAGATGTAGGAGTTTGTGAATATATTAGTCCAACCTTCTCATCTCACAGAAATACTTTCTATCTACCACGGGTCAATGTAGGGTGAATTAGTCAACAGTGGTCATTTAGCCTCCAAAGAGATGAGCTGTCCAAGCAGACTGGTTGTTTTCTTACACATACTGCAAAGTACTGTGTTAAAATACAAAGTGCTCTATTTATGGTTAACTGTCCAAAAAGAAAAAAAAAGTAAAAATCATCATCATCATCATCAGTTAAAATATAGATGAAAATTACCTCTAGTAAATCAGATTAATTAGCTTTTGTAATTTGCTGATTGCAAATAAACACACATTGTGTTGTTCTGTAAATATGTTTACTAATCAGGTCGCTAATTATAAATAATTTCAGTGTTTATTGTGTAACAAGTATCTAACAGATGGTAATTCTGATAGTGGAATATTAATATATACTCTGTTTATAAATACACTCAGATGAGTCTAGGTTTGTTATTAGTTTTCAATGTTTCTCTTTCTCACTTATCACATTTCATAAGGTCATATCACTACATGGAATTTCAGACACGCATTGTAGAAATACAATACTGCACTTGCGTATTAAAGATTTATAGTTGTATTTTTTATAGTCTAATTAGTAGTATTATGTTCATTGATTTCATTGTGGCATGGTCAGCCAGTACCTGTGGCTTGTGAAAACTGTCGTGTAACATGAACCAACAATTTAAAGTGATATGTTTCAAGCTGCTCAAGCTCTATCTTTGATACAATTTGTAAAAATCAACTTGAATAAATAATGAAATAATATTTTCAAATACCACATTAAGTATTCATCTTCATAAACTTTTTCCAGCTGTCAGGGCTTTGAAATATGTTGAAACAGATCTGCAGTACAGAACTGAACATATTCTTTTTCCCTTTCTTTCTGATTTCAGTTTTTATTCTTGTGCTTTGTAACAAAGACACTTTTTAACAATTAACACTGCATCATGAATTATTTGTGTTTATTTCAAGTCTGATAATCTTTAATAACTATTAATTCCAGCAGAACATAGTTCATATTTAAATTCTACAATCTATTTATTTTACTGTTTATTTATTTTTATTTATTTATTTTGGATACTTGTTTGTTTTGTTTTCCATATTTCTTTTGTTATTTTCATTTTTTTATTTAGTTTTTTAAAATTTCAGTTTTTTTCATTAGGACTTTTTCTTTATATTAATATTATTGTTTATTATCTTTATTTGCAACATCTTTTTTCTTCTATTATTTGAATTTGTTGGTTTTTTAGCTTATATTTTAAGTTTTATTTCATTTCTCTAACATCAACATCAAAAGCCAGTTTATTTTTTTATAATTTTGGTTTTAAATGTTACTCCTTTTGCATCTAATAGAAATTTCTAAATTATTTAAGTCTATCTACATTAAATAATTCTATCTACATTAATCTGTATCAAAATGATTTATCCTTACTGTTTAATACTGCTAGCTTCTATGTAAAATGTTTAGTGAGGCAGATACTTTTATATAAATATACCGAGAAGAATATTTTGTAGATATATATATATATATATATATATATATAGTTTCACACACACACCAATCATGATTAAAAACAACAATCTGTTATTATTAAATATAAAAATATTGTTGATGGAAATAATACCAACTGTAGGCTACAAAATATTCTTCTCAGTATATTTATTTAAATGTTAAAAGTACTGTGAATAAATAAAATTTTATATAAATTGTAATGTATAATGAAAACAATTGAAATATACCAGTAATAATTTAGTATATATGATACTGTGCAGAAGAATGTGTATTAAGGAAGAGGAATAATTAGAGAAAATGGGTTTATTTGTAAATGAGAACTGAAACCATTTTGAGTGCAGAGATGAGGCAGAAAGTCTTCAGTCGGAATGAAATCTTTACAATTGCTCACTCGCGGTTTAGCGATGCCATTCAGTCTGCATTCATCGAATTAGCCTGATATCAGAGAGCACTAATCACATTAAGCCAATTGGCCTTTTGCTGTGCTTGACAAACCACACAATCGACAAAACAAACCCGGCTCTTTCCTCCAGCAAGTTGAGGCAGCTTCCAATGATCATTATGCAATGTCTATGATTATAATACATTGGCAATGAATTCAGGGAATAAATGAAGCTCACTGAATGACTGGCCAATCAAGACGCGATGACTCGAACATCAATCACTTGATATCGTTCATTGGAGGTTCCAATCTCAATCTGTTAATATGTAACTTGCTTTGTGGAAAACAGTATTTCTCATGTAGACAACTGCTGTTAACATTTTAGGTTCATCGTTTATTAACAGTAAATGTTATGTTAAAACATGCATAGCAATCATAATCAAATGTTGACTTTTTAAAAATTAATATTTTATAAAATTTTGAATAGAAAATGTATATATATATATATAAATTTATATTGTTTATTTTGTATATTAATATAAAAAAATTGTAAATTCTTTGGAAATATTTAGAAACAGTAATTTCTTTAAAATTATGTGTAAATAGTACTATACAGACACTTTTTTTTTGAATCTTTGTTATTTTTCTAAAGTTATAAAATAATAATTTATTACACATTCAGGGCATTTGGTTTTATTATTTGAATTACATAAAGTTAAAAAACAATATTACATTTGGGACATTTTTATGATTTATTATTATTTTTATAAAAAGATAGAACATTTTGTTATTTGAATTTATTATTATATCAAAATTAATTATTCTTTTATCAGTAAAAATTAATACTTCAGAAAACAAAAAGAAAGAAAGATTTTGCTCTATTTCTAAGGCTGTAAATGTATTTGAAATATGTTCTTATTAGCTATTAATATCACAAATATGAGATGTAACCATTATACATATATTAAAAAAAAAAAAAAAAAAAAAAAAAAAAAAAAATAAAAATAGAAGTAAAAGAGATGTCTGTCTGATTTATGTTGGTTTGAAAATAATACTGTAATTCAAATATTGACTGTGCTCACAACAACACTAGGAGTGGAGGTGATGCATTTTTCTTCTTTCATGACTAGATTCATTATTAGTAATACCAGGGCAGGTACAGAATAAAACAGGTAGAGGTGTCTGTCTTGTTAGTTTTCATTAAAACAAAAGGAAAAGCTTTAATCAGTGTAATTTGCACAATATAAAATTTTATTTTTTTGATATACTAAATTCTGAATCTTTATTTTCATTTAACTAAAAATGAAATAGATTAGAATAAAATAAAATAAAATAAAAATTCTTTGTCATATATATATATAAAAAAAAAAAAGAAGAATGAATTTTAAGATTATGAGTTTATCAGACTTAACCTTTTCCTTTCTCACATTTGACTGGACAGTATGTGAAATGTATATCAAGTTTGCATGTCGTATGTGACAGTCTGCGACTTCTTGTTCGATGAACAAACTGAAGAGCTGGTCCTGGTGCTGGCGACAAGACTTCTCCACAGTATTTGAAATTCACTCATTTGTAAACGTCACGGGTCATTTGGCATTGCGTTTTAGTGCTCCATGTGTGTATTCATTACTTAATTACACAACACTGGGTTCATTTGCAACTCTAGACACTGCTGATGACAATCATGTTAATTTGATGTCAGTGATCATCTTTGTTGGTGGGTCAAGTTAACTTAATATTATTAAAAAATTCAGTAAAATATAAAGCAGTAATAATATACATTCAGTGTATCACCATGTAATACACTCCTCCCTGTGTTTCCTGTGTAAGAAAAACAGTATATGTTTATAATTAGCAATTAAATGAAGTTCAAGATTAATATCAGGTTTGAGTTTTGGATTTTTTAGATAGGATGGGTACTAAAACATATTTTGTTCCACGTTTACAATTTATCATCCAGTGTAGTGAAATAACATTCTTTACATATTATAACTATTGTAAATATTCATATTTTATAAAAATATATATTTTTTAATGTGTTTTAAATTATGTTTCCATTCAACATAATTTTTAAAATCATAAAATGTTTTTTTTTAAATGGTATAATAATTAGTTTTTTAAATTTTATTTCATATTTGTTACCTTAATGTTTAAATGTTGTTTTCTTATAATATATGAGTATTTTTATAGGTGAATGCAAAATTTAATCAGTTTGTGTTACAGCCTAATAAACAGACTTTATTTTTATTCCATTCTTGATGTTTGGATTAATAACTAGTGAATAGAAACAGGAAGCAGAGAAAAGTAATTATAGTATACATTTAATGAATTCCTTGAAACATTTGTTCTTTTACACCTTTTAAACTATTATTTCTATCAATATTTAGAAACAAAATTTTAATGATAAAATTCTGATTTTGAAAAGAAAACATTTGGTTAATAATGTTTTTGTTTTGAATTTCAGTCAGACATTTTTTTTTTTAACAAGATTAAACAATTAAATTTTTAAAATTTTTGCCTAAATGTACCTTTCTTCTTTGTGGTTTTCTTACTTAAGCTTTCTGTGGTGGTTTCATTTACCTTCATCATTCTCTCTATTTCTCTGTTTTGACAGGATAATAATTAAATAAGTATTTTACAGTTTTTGACAAGCTCTTTTTATTTTATTTTAGAAACCACTAAGCATGATTTTCTGTTTCCAAGTAACAACTAGGATTCTTGTGAGAGATTTTAATAAATGTTTTAATATACAATAATTTCAGGTTTTTAACTTAATTAATATATTAATTTTTATGTTTTTAATTTCAAACTACTTATTGTAGACTTGATTTTGTCTTTATTAGTGCTAATGTTACTTGTATATCCTTCTGATATTTTGTGAAAAGTTTCATATTTTATGGTTTTCATAAAAATTGCCATTGAAAAGTAGCTAATGTGAATAAGAGACAAAACATTTTTTTTTTTTTTTAACATATACACATAACTGATTGTTCTTTTTTTCAGTTGGATATAAAATATATATATATTTTTTTAATAAGTTTAAAAAGTATTGATGATTTTTTTTCATAAAACAAACTCATTTTATGTGTATTTAATAGTAAAAATATTGTTGTTCATCTCTCTTCAGAGAAGTAATAAAGAAAGCACTTAAAGGTAAAACATGTGATTTACATTTGTTTGAAACTTTTTGCTCAAAAGTACTTTGACCCAGGCAATAAAAATAGTCTGAGATATACGAGGTGAGACTGGCAGTGTAAGTAGAAGTTCATCAAAAGATTGTTTCATTAACATCCATTTGGCACTGTAAGCTGCGACTTGTGATTGATAACACCACCATTCTCCCCCTCCTCCAGAGCCTGGTGGTCTCTGAAATAAAGTGTGATCCTTATTATTTGTGATTTTTATTAACAGGATGTTCCTCATATAACTAATGATTGTGGGGAATTAAAGTTGGCTTAAAAATGGTGCTCAGAAATGGAGAGGTATAATTCCCACTTCCTGGTACGATAGACATTCTCTTCTTAATCAAACACACTTCCTCGCTTGCCCACTTCTAATTCAAGCGTTTTCAATTTTGCCCATTTTTATTATATGCGTTATACACGTAAGATGGAACGGAATGAAATTATTAACAAATGTTGGGCCTCTTACTGAGCAGAGATTCACGTTTTTGCAATAAATGCCAGTAAATCGGATTTGGAATTTTACATTCCTCATGTCAGAATTATGATGAAAGAATTATCTGTAAGCTTTTTTGAAAATTTGTTGCGAAGGAAATGGGCTTTTACCAGAAATTATACTGCTTAATGAGATTTATATAAAGGATAATTACTTTAAAAAAATGTTTTATATCTGTGAGTCAGAATGAGGCAACTAACTGTGAGCTGAGACTTCTAATTAAATTATATTTGCATTTAATAATATTTTTAAAAATCACAGAAATACGCAACCAAACTTTTTATAATTTAGCTGTTTCAGATTTCAAGTGACTTTAATGTTAAATTATTAAATGAAATGTTGAAAAAAAAAAAAAAAATTGTAGAAAATTGAGATTCACCATAATGTTGAGATTCTTGAGTAGCAAAAATAATTATGTGAAAGAATTTAATTTGTAAATAAACAGCAAATATTTAAATACACTATTTCAAAAAATATATTCCATTCAAATTAGGTGAGAATTAAACATTTATTTGATTTTAAACATTCAGTTGCAAGACACATTTAAAACCAAACATTTACCCATATTATTATTGAATATGTTTCAGTTGTTCAAACTGTGTAAATTCTTTCAAGCACAAAGAAAATGTATATGGCTATTTTTATGAGAATTCATCTGAAATGCATTAATGAGGAAGTGAATTACTTAAAATTAAATGTATGCTAGCGAAATAAAAATGTGCAGTTTTTCTTGAAGGTTATTTGATGAGACATAAACCTTGTTTAACTTTATACAGTCGCTGAAGCTTAATTTGAATTTATGGTTAGCTGTCATAATGTGAGAGACATCGTGATGAATTCTGAGGGTAAAAAAGTTTATCTCCAATCAAGATAGGTGAGATGAGTAAAAAACAGACTGTGCATTCTAATTCTTCTATCTCAGAATGGAATCAGCCTTATTAATATATCATAACTTTTAGCTTGGTTACGGTTAATAAATAAATACGTTAATGTTTTCATCTCTGCTTTTCATTTCTAACTTTTAATATGTCCATGAAGGTTTGCATTTTTTTGTATTTTAGTACAGATCATTAAAGTTTATGTGAAAATTTTCTTTAGAATCTAAAATTATCTTTCCAGAAATTCTAAAATTATTACATTCATTTATTTTCTAATAATAATGTCAGCTAAAGTAATATAATAAAAATAAAATTAGTTGGGAGAAATTGAAAAAAATAATAAAAGTAAAGTAGTAATAAATAACTATAAAAAAACAAATAAATAAAAATAAAAATCAGAATAATAATAATTACCTTGAAAAGCACAATTTTTACTTTCATTCTAAAGAGCTTCAGTGCAACCATTAAAAAACATCACACTAGAACTTTTAATTAAATTCAAAATAAAAATTGCAATTTGCATTTCCAATTTTTAATAGTTTTATTTATCTTTTTAGAATTTAACACTTTTAAAAAAATGTATTATTTTTTTTTTCTCAAAATTATTACTAAAATTATATTACAAAGACTGAAACCCCCCAAAAAAAACAACAACATTATTTCATGATTCTAAATAAATAAATAACCTGCCAACATGAACATTGTAATATTCAAACATTCTTCTGCTGAAACAAGACAATAATAACAAAGTTTTCTTCTTCACACATTTTCAGTAACAGATTCTTCTTCGAATTCAAATCAAATATTCTATTTTATATTATAACTTAAATAACTATATCTTTATTACTGTTCAACACACACATACACACATAAACACTCTTACATATATACACACTCATACATGCACAAATGCACACAAAGACAAAAATACACACATACACAAACACAAAAATGTATCTGTTGTTTTATTTATGTTGGATAATCGTAATTCAGACTGAACATATAATACATTTTATTTCTTGATAAACGTGAGAAGAAATGATGAATAAAGTTTATTTTGAGATTTGATATATTAAATCAGCTGTGTGAGACTGCACCTGCTAACTCCAATAAAAATTATCCATCTTTATATATATTTATCTTTTCATTTGATCTTGGACAGAGGAAAGAAAATCAACAACTTGCTCTATGTGTCACTGGTTGATAACACGAATGTAACAACTGTTACTGGAGCATGTTTTAGAAAATTAATATACTTCCTTTTTTAAAAAAACACACCTGAAAATAGTAAATATCTACTTGCACTCAGACATAGAAGAATACATTCTTATCCAAGATCTCTCCCTTGTGCACCAAGTCTGTACAGGATGAGTTTTTTTTTTTTCATTTATTTTTTAAGTTTTTAATTGTTGAATTAACCAACATCTGATTTACATTGTTCTTTTCTTCATTATATTTATATATAATGTAATTTAATGTATCTGATACTAAATCACAATGTGATAAAAGTATATGTAATTATATTTCTTTGTCGTTTTTAGTGATATTTTAACAAACAGATATTAATTACAGCAAAAAGATAACAAAGATAAATGAAATATTTTTCTGTTATTTACACTTCTGTTTATTTCTGTTTTAACCTATATCGTAACTAAGCAGAAAAGATTTTAGTTTCTTTCTTGTTATTTAAATCCAGTGAAAGTAAGTTTTTTATTTATTTATTTATTTATTTATTTTTATTATTATTATTATTTTTTTTTTTTTTTAATATGGACAGTGCCCAGCCTCAAATATTAATTATTCTAAAGATTATATGTATCACTTAAAGAGACCACATCCACATTAACAGTATTTCTTGACTGTTTTGTTTGAACTGTAATCACAATTTCTGCTGATAGAATTGTCTGTGAGAAGGAGTAATTCCAGCCCAAATTACAGCTAAATGTCTCCACTTAGTGTAGCTATTATCTGTCCTCAGAATCAACTCGTTTGATGAGTGTTGTTAAAGCTGTAACAGCCTTGGAGATGTGTTTTATCAGTTAAACGTGGTTTTTCTTCTCTGTCTGTTCAAACACAGCGAGAATTAGCTAGCTCTCTGTGCACATCTCACTTGACTGCCAATCCATGCACGCTGTGTGTTCTAGGTTCAAGCCCTAATACCTGGGCTCCTCATTAAACTGGTGAGCACACACAGACACATTTACCCAAACGCTCTTTGATTGTGCAAGTCAATAAGATTAGGACAGTCGAAACGTTTCGATGAGCAAAGTTTTGAGCAAAGTTTCTTTTGTCTTCATGTTCATAACTTTCAAACTGATGATGTATAACAAACCATTGGCAGGTTTCTTCTCTAGAATGGTTGAGAGGAATTAAGGAGTTAATGGTGTTAGGCTGTAGAGAAGATTTGGCGATTTTTAGAAATATTTTGTGATTTTAGCATCTTAAATAAAAATAACAGATACATAAGGTTTTAATTATTTTCATAGTTTTTATAGTTAAAAAGCTAAAATGAAATGCACTATAGAAAATTGTATAGACAGGTATAAGATCAATAAAACAACAGTTTTTACTTTTATTTTGACATTCTCAAGAAAATATAAATAATAATGATAATAAGGAAATTATATTTTTATTCTGACCTAACCAGTATGTTGACTTAATTTCTATTGAGAAAGCATACATATTTTCGAAATTTATTTAATTTTAGTTAGTTAGTTTTATTTGTAACATTAATTTTTCATTTTCAAACTATTTTTATTTTTTGTTTCAAGTTAGAACTGTTTTTCAGATAAATAGTGATCTGGTATCTTTGAATACTAAAAATAATTACAAGAATATTTCTGTTCCTTAAAGGAGAAATTTTCAGTTACAATTTCACCACTGATATTTGTTGTTTTATTATTAAAAAAATATTTTTAATAACTTTAAAAAAAATAATCTTTTTGGTACATTGCTGAGTTGTCAGTTTTGTAGATATTTTGTATATCACAAAAATAATTGATGTTCATATGAGGATTTTACATGGCATTCTGAAAACAATCATTTCAGGGAAATTTTAAAAAATAATTGTATGTTGAAATATATGGTGGTTCCAAAAAAAAATTTTTTTTTTTAATTTTTTCTGTTATTACTATTATTTATTTAATTCTGCTTCTTTATTTATTTATTTATTTATTTATTTATTTTAATTTATTTTAGTTTATTTTAAACTCATTTTCTGTCACCTACATATGTGTACATACAGACACACACACACACACAAAAACAGTTTGATTTGGGTTTTTTACTAAAAATTAATATGGGACTGAAAAGGATTATTTTTAAATTTTATTTTTATAAATTATTTTTATAAATTATATTAAAATTATATTTTAATTAACTTTTTCCCCTCTTTATTAATTTTAAGTTTGAAGAAGAAGTTAAAATTAGATGAATTAAAAACATAATATTCACATCAGTAACTGTCTGTCTGTAACACTCCTGTGAAAAACATATAAAATAAAAACAGAAACTTTTGCTGTTTTTCATTGCAGCCTTTCATTACGAGAATGTAACTTATCTTCATCCCAGCAACATTTTCATTCTTTTATTCTTTTGGTTTGCCTTCTGAAAACATGTTTTAAAAACATTTGTAAACCATGAAATAAAAACAGCATAACCTTACAAAGGGGATCAGTGATGGTTTGACAATAAATCACATCCTTGCTTTCACCCAGGGCTTGTTGGTCAGATCATCTTTCTGCTGTCTGTCATAAAGGAACAAGCATTGACTTCCCAGCTTGTGAGGTATTCACTACTTCTTCATATTGGATTTCTTGTCCTAGCTGCTTCCACCAGAAAACATTCCATTGTCTGCACTTTCCAGGTCTGTCAGTTCAGACCTTTTACTTAAAATGTTTCACGATTACAGTAGTACCTGACAGACAGATAGACAGACAGACTGCTGGATGTTGTTACTGTCTGATCAGCTTGTAGTCTCTGTACTCACACTGATTGTTTCAGCAGATTCTCATGTTTTAAAATTATTAAATATGTCAGTAATCTCAAATATCTTTAAATTCACTTTAAGCGAAAAAAACTGACAGTAAACAATTTTATTTATTTATTTTTATTTCTTCTTGTTTTGTTTTTTTAATAAATTCCAGTGAATACATTATTTTTTATTATAAAACAACTACAAAAATTCACGTCACTGTCTTAATAATTTTCCATTTTTAAAAGATGCCATTTATAAGAATATCTTTTCAAATGAAAATTATGTATTTTGTAAATTTTTTTAAATAATAACTTTGAAAAACAGTTCATAGATTTTTTTTTTTTTCCATTTTCTCAACATTTGCTTAATAATTAATTCAATAATTAAATAAGTAAAAGATGAAAAGAAAGAAATTTAAAAGTGAAAAGTTTCAAAGCAACAAATAAGGAAATGAAAGTTTTCTCTCATTTTCTTTGAACTTGGTTGTGAAATTATTAAAATGCAGGAAGTACATTCAGTTCTGTGAGGAGTTTCCCTCCAATATGACTGGAGCATTACACCACGAGGAAGTTTTCATTTACTGTAACATAAAGGTTACCTCTTGTCACCTCCTTCCATATTACACTGTATTTTTAGACTTGCACATCTTCCTGTGTTAATGTGTGTAAACAAATTAGTTTTATTACTTATCATACACAGGCTTGTTTTCGACTAGAAGACCGTTTTTATACACTTAACTAGATTTGAGATAACTCCAGAATGAGAACATCAGTGCTGGAGAATACTGCTGTTAATTTTGCTGCTGTTTATAAAGATACAGATGTATCATTCAGCTGAACACAACATTATATAACACAATGAAATATAGCTGCTTCTGAGCTACCACATTGTTGGGTTTGTTTGTCTTATCACAAACTCCAATAATGTTAGCAATATGTACAGTAATAATTTATGAGTTTTAAGAAAACTTTGGCCATTCATTTTATTTATATGTCAAAAACTATACAACAATATACACAGTTATCTAAAAAAAAACAATAACTATTAGAATAATTCTTTAAAAAATCTATTGTAATTTTATTTTATGAAGAGAAATATTTCTTGTCATCTCTTTTCACTAAAATTTAGCTGGACTTGTTTAACTGAAATTGTTTGTGTAGATAACAGTACTAATAAATTAATAATTTAAAAAAGAAAAAACAAAGGAAAGGGAAAAACAATAAATAAATAAAAACAATAAATAAATAAATTTTGACAATATATTTTTATGAATATATATATATACACACACACACACACACACACACACGAATTTATTATTATTACTTTTCTTTTTTGTTATTATTTATTTATTATATTAAATAAAGAAACAATAATTTTGTGAAAATGGTACTTGAAGTCTGTTTAAGAATTAAAAATTTAGAAATTCAGACTACTAGGTAATTAAGCAGCTTTTTATTTCTACTCTGTTGTTAAAAACCATGCAACCAACTGTTTGTTCATATTAAACAGTACTGGAACATTATGGCTGTATTATTGCAGATGTTTCTTTTTTACTTTTTCATTTGAGATGAGGTGACTGATGAAATCTAAGTCTAAGTAAAAAATAATAAAACTTTCACAAGTAACTGCACACACTTAATTCTGTAGTTTTGTAGAAAGATGTTGTGGAAATTCACAGATTTACAGTTGTCAGTAAATTTCTTTTTAAGGATTTATTTTCTTAAGTTTATTTAATTTACAAAAAACCACAAAATTGTCATTGATTTTTTCTAAAACTGATAGTTTATGTTTTTATTAATAGTATTAGACGATAAGAGTGAACTCCCCCCTTATGATGTGTTAATGTAGTTTTTATGAATAAAGAACAAAGGACAAAATCTAAACAAAATATAATCATGAAATATTATTACTATTACTACCACCACTACTACTACTAGTTCAGCCAGTGTCATCATTATTACCAAGACTCCTGTTCATTTACTGTAATAATAATGTAATAAAATACTATCAGCATAAGAATCTGAATTATTAACAAAGAACAAAATGATTATATATTTAGAAAATATATATACTAAAATACTGTAAACAGTTACATTACTTTTTATTTTATTTTGGAATAGCTATTTTTCTGATTGTGTTTTGAAACTGATTTAGACAAATACTACTGGTTTTACAATTTCCTTTTATTTGTAGTGAATGTGTGTTGCCATAAAAATCTGTTTTTTTTCACACCTTTTCTTTCACCTATTATGTACACAGTGAGTCCAGCAAACAAAACTTTCAATCCGTGGTTTCAAACAAATTCAGCTGTTTGATGTCACAAAGAAAAGATTAAACTTAAACGACAGAGTTTGTCTTTAATTCCAGCTGGTCATTTTTTGGCAGACTATAAAATAGAAAGCTGGAGTTATTTTTTGCATTAAAATTCTGAAAGTTTTGTGATGTAGTCAGATGAAGTCTGTGAGTGACTTTAGTCCACCATGCTGTTCAAATATTTGTGCTGGTTTTCGAAGGAATTCCAGTCATGTGACTGCTGTTTCAAAGGGCCCTCTGAGATGTGTTCTTCTTTCTCCCACAAACAATAACACATTCACTGTTACCTTGGTGACAAGACATCAAACTTTATTGGGTCACATATTTTTTTTTTTTTTTTTTTACTGTTTTAAATGGAATCCTTGCTTTGTTCAAAAGCAATCACATACCTGTTTCAATGAACATTGAATCTTGTTAATAGAAACCTGTTTGTTTTGGAATAAATGTTTTTTATTTTTCACAAATTGTTAGAAATTTCTTGGAAAAGAGTCAATTGGTTTGTTGAATTTTTAGCATGACTGCTAATGTCAAAAGACGCTGCTGTAGTCGTCTTAGCTTGCTGTAGTCAGGTATTGAGGTGTCTAAGACAACAAACGAACTATCTGACACATTCAAAGACAAACAGACGGCTGTGGCTGGCAATAATCCTTTGGATTACGACACAACCCTTCCAGCTGGAATAATAAATACCGACAGAAATAAAGATCAATATAGTATGATATTCATTCAATTGCTATAAGCCCTGAAATTCTTTCTGAAATTTTGGCACGCTATTGTTTTGAAAGATTGACTTTGTCATGCTAAAATTTAACCTCTTTTGAAGAAAGAATTTATTGTGCTCTGTGTTTGGTTTTGAAAAAAATGATAAAATGAGAACAAGTTGTTTATGCACCACTTTTAGATACTACTTAGAAACTGTTTTATTTATGTAAAAACAGAAAATTGCTAATTTTTTAGAGGCAGGAAGCAAGACTCTTGTAACAAAATTAAATGACACTATTCATTACATTTTATAATTAAATAAATCGTAAACATAATGTAAATTATTTCAGTTCATTTCTGTGCTGTTTTCAGTTTTGGCAAGTTGGGAAAGACAGGAAAAAAAGTGTTAAAATAATGAAGTTAATTATTTGTGTCTCTGGAAATCGGTAAAGAATTCTTGAACACATCTGGTAATGAAAATTGGACTTTTATATCCAATGAAATGTTTTGTTTTTCTTCTTGGGTTACTTTGATCAACGTTAATATGTAAAACATGTTTCCTGAAACACTTGCAAGTTACTGCTAAAAAAAATATTTTCCCTTGACTTTGTAATCAGACACCAAGTTGACATTTTCTCAGATTAAATGAAAGATATTTAGGGTCTTATTATACATGATCTGTTTTCATCAAAAACATGTGAATATAAAGTTTCAAAAGGGAAACATTCCTCGGAGTTGTGGATAGTGTCGTGTAACTGCTTTCACTATCCACTCAGATCTTCAGCTAAGTCTTTGACTTTGATAATTCTTTGATGACGGCTTTCCACAGGCCTAGCTTCCTATTCCTTCCAATGAACACTTTATCCTCACGTTTATACCACTAAATAGCTACTGTGAAAAACCTATTTAAAAAGATGCTGCCTGTATGAAATTAAAAAAAAAAGAGAAATCTATTAGATAATAATAATAAACAAAAAGACACACTTTTTATTTAAAAAACTTTTTTATAGAATGATTGATTGTTTTTACACTTCAGTGAAGATATAAGCTTTATCAGCAATAATCAGTTTAATTAATATTTATAAACATGTCCCTGCTGCTTGATCAGACAGCTGTTTATAATCTGCCATTTTGTTAACGTGATTAAACATCAGGGTTTTAGTAATTACACTGTATTGTTTGTAATTCTGCTCTTCAGACCTCCCTGTCATTTCTTTTATAAGAAACTTGTCTACAGTTTGTTTAAGAAGTCTCATAAATGTTTGGCTTTTGTGATTTAGGGTCTTAACATTCAGTTTTATTTGACATTTATTTGTTTATTGAGTGAAATACAGAAATGTGACACCAAGACTGCTTTGAAAAAGAAACTTTATTGATATTATTACAACTGTTCAAATACAATTTAGGAATCGTTAACACAAATATGAAATAAATAAAGAGAACGTTTTAGAGAAGAAGAAGTTCTAATGACACACCTCTGATCTGACCTCATGACCATTTTATAAATGAGAGTTGACCAAACATCCATTTTGCTGTGTGATAGCTCTACCCAGTGACAAACTGGACACAACAACAGTAACTGTTTTATTACTGTAACTAAACATTTCCTTCCATAAATAATTAGTAGATATTTCCTAAGGTGTTTTTGTTTACATAATGTCACATAATGCTAACACACAAAGTTAATTTAAATACTTTTGAACAAATTTACATGTACCAAAAAACCCCAACTACATCTATTTTATTTTATTTTGTAGTTTAACATAGAATGATTTGCATAAGTATGACAAACATCCACACAAACACATACACATTCAACACACACACACACACACAAACACACGCAGAAAACTGTATATGAGGTGATTCACTGTAAAATTTTCTTAATATTTTTCTATATCTGACATTTCTCTAATCATCTAGTTAGAAAAAATGTTCTCTCTGTTTTTTTACAGATGAAAAAAGAAAAAAAAAAGAAACTAATTTGTTTTTGCATGAAACAAAGACTTTGACAAACATTTATTATCTATCAAACACGAAGAGCAAAGCGATCCTCTGTTTTCTTCATTTAAATAATAATATCTGTTTATTGCATGATATAATGACCTCCATTGTTTCCATTCTTCATTACCATAAACAGAATTAAGCACTTTTTCTCCATTTCTCTCTAAGTACCCCCAACAGATGATGATGGAAAATATTCCTGACAATTTACGATGTCACTTTGGTGTTGTCAACACACGACATTGGCAAACACAAACAGCAACTCTCCAGCCACTCGTTTGTATTATAGGGAATAAGATACAGGTTACAGTCAAATATCACTGATAACACCATTAAACAGACGAATACATTTAATAATCCCCACCGGTTATTCTAATATTGTAACTCAATAGGCCCATGATTTCAATTGTCCAATAGTAAGAGGGGAAAAATGGTAACTCTATATGTTGATGCATTACTCCATATCAGCACTGACAATTGCATGTTCGCCTCAGCTGGGTTGATCAGTGAAAGGTGTGAAGTAATTTACCGTTCTCTGATGGGCTGGGAATCCAACGAGGCCAGCATCCGCGAGTTTCGTGCCGAGTCACCTTGAAGCTCCTTTCTCCAGAGACCACTGGCAATTGTGCTTTTAGATTTTCAGAGTCAATTGAAATCTCATAATTATTTTGCCTGTAATTTAGTTTTATGAGCTAATTGTCCCAAGTAAATTTGCAAGGAGGCTAGGGAGATATTATTGTCTTCTTGAGCTCTGTGAATCAAATGTGAGATGTAGAAACCACAGAAGCAAATTATGTCTTGCATAAAAGAAAGCCATAGAATCTGACCTTTGATAACAAACTAGTTAACATAAATACATTTCAGTGTGATCATTCTTTTAAAAAATAGATATAGCTCCATTTTTAAAGGTCTACTTAAAAAAGAAAAGCAAAAACATTTTTCAACTTCAGTATTAAATTTAAATGGAATTAGTTAGAAAATATGATAATGAAATTTCATACTGTGACATTTTAGACTTTTTCACATGAGGAAATTCCTTTTATAATGTTACTTTTGGTTGAACAGCTTTGAGTTCTAAGAAAATGAAGGTGTAAAAAACAATAACTTTCAGCCATTACTTCTATGAAACTAATGGTATTTTAATATTTCTATCTAAATAATGAATTCTTCTTCATATATGTCATAAATATTTTAAAATTAATACTTGTTTTATCATCTCCAAACCTGAACTGTGATGATGAATAGGAGAAGTAAAAAGTTTGACAGATACTTGTAGCCACTTCAGAACAAACTCCTGATTAAAGTATCTGTTTGAAAGATAAGTGTGAACTTGGACCTCTCTCAGCCCAGGTAAACCTTTCTTCCTAAACCCTTAATTGTGTTTTGTGTGAACTCCCTGTGGGCAAGACATTTGTCAGTATTTCTAACTAAATTACACATAATTGACTTAACATATAAAGAGCCAGTAATTTTTATTGTCATCTTCTCCAATTAATTACATAACAAGTAATTTGAATTTTTATTCTCATGTACAAGTCTCAACATGATTTATAAGTTGTGTACAGCAGACAGACATAATTGATCAAGAAAACTAAGATATCTCATACATACATACATACATACATACATACATACGTACATACATACATACGTACATACATACATACATACATACATACATACATACATATATATATATATAAACCCAAGAACAAATGAAATAAATAATTTACCAAAAAATTCAACCAAGACCAAAAAAGAAGAAATCTACAGAAAGAGAGACAGAGAGAGAGAGAGAGAGAGAGAGAGAGAGAGAGAGAGAGAGAGAGAGAGAGAGAGAGAGAGAGAGAGAGAGAGAGAGAGAGATTAGTGGACGTTTTCTGTTTTGCCCCTACTTCCTAGACTCATTTATATATTTTAGTTAATTATGTTCTAGAGAAATTAATGGGAAAATATTTATTTATTCAATTATTAATCTTACTCTGTTTTTTTTTTTCTTCTTTATTTAAAAAAAAAAAAATATGTTGTGGAGGGGGATGACAGCATGAGGTGACTGGTGATTTAGCTAGTGTTACAAAATTTCATATTATGAAATGAAAGATAAGAAATAATGAGAGAAAGTTGTGTGAACAGATGGAAAAGGATGGACAGATGTACTGTAATCTGTTACATAAGACAAATATTCATGAGATGTCACTAGTGCCTCCGTAATGGAAGAAGGAGAGAGAAAGACTTTATCATTATTACTATTGTTGTTATCACTATTATTATTATTATTATTACTATTATTATTACTATTATTATTATTATTATTACTATTATTATTATTGTTATTACTAAATATATTAAATAAGATATAATATTTCTATGACTCACAAACACACTTACACATGCACATGCATGCATACACACACACTCTCATTTAGATAGTAACTCTGTCAATGAAAAATGTTGTTATTTTATTTTCCACTTCTAAATTTTTTGTTTCCATTTCACTAATTTTCCATTTCAGTTTACAATATTTTGTGAAGGAACTGGTAAAACAGGTATCATTAACTACTGTTTTAACAACATCTATAATAAAGTTTAAAAATGCGAAAGCTGTTTAAGCCTCTTTGAAGAGTTTTGTTAAAGTTATCATAAATGAGATGAAAAACTGACAGCTACTTGTGGTTTTAATGGTTAGGGCAGATGTGTGCTCCAATAAATACTAATTTCTTCTACCTCTTAATTATAAAACAATTAGAGTAAAATTGAATTTCTGATCACACGAGTCCATTACAGGTACACAGCTGTTTCACACACAGAGCTGTCAGGTAGAAACATTACCTACTTTCATTTACTATGTTTTAATCTTTTACATACCTTGTGGCCAATAAAACTCTGTTTACAGTATTTTACTATAAACTACTAAACACTAAAGCAAGAAACATAAAAGAATCAATTATTTACCACCTTCTCCTTTTCTTTTCATGAGATCCAAGTCTGGTTCAGTTTATAAAAAAGGAAAATTAAATGTTTTCATTATATTCCATTGTTGAGTTTTACTTTGAGTTTTCTCAATGAGTCAGTGTTGAGCATTGTAACAAGCTGTATTAATGAATAGCAACCAAACACCAGTGAAAATATTAATATCAGTTCACTTCATTAAATATTAATTTAAATATTCTTTTATATTAAAATGTTTTTCTCTTAACTGAATTAGTTAAATTTTTCTTTCTTATTCTTATTTTATGTCTTTGTTTTGTGTAAATTCAAAGAATAATAATAATAATAAATAGATTTCTAATTTTCAATAATAGTTTTCTATAAGTCAAATCTGGTTAAATAAATCAATTAAAAAAAATTGTTTAAATTTTTAAATATGATATTTTTTGTTTGAAAGATTATTAAACTTTAAACGACATTCATATTTGACTGCTGTTGACAGAGAATTGTCAACAAGATGTTATAAAGAAGAGTAACTTCATTTAATCTTTAACTCTCTCCATTATAACCAAGTCCTCAGTGGAATTTCCTTTACACTGAACATGCTTTTATCCTCATTGCAGTTGTTTAGATTAGACCCACAACACTTTGACAAATCAAATGGCTTTAATCGTTTAGCATGTGCAAACACTGGCTTTTCATCATCATCAGTTTACATGTTTGCTTTTTTCTGCTACCATGAGTAAGATAGCTAACATTTGTGCAGGAATTAGTAGAAGCCAATGTACAAAAGGTAAGGATGTGAGATGAAAGGAGGCCAAGAGTCAGACGCGTGTTGTCTAAGATTAACTACGACATTCTGCCCCAAATTAGAAGCACCTTTGTTAGGATTTGTCAATAAACACATGAAGCACGAATTCTTAGAAAGTTTTTTCCTCTGTCTGTCTGTCTCAGGCGAGGTGTTTATTTAAATGAGTATTGAGAATATTGAGTGGAAAGATGTACAAACAATAAAATACAAAGTGTGGTTTATATACTGAAAATAAAGTAAAGTATTTAAGATCACGTGTCTGCAGATTACTTAGTAAAACAGTAAATGTAGTCACTGTTTTTCTTCATTTAATGGTTCATTATTTTTTTTTTTTTTTTTTTTTTTTTATAGCAATTTAATTTGAAGTGAAGATTAATATTAAAAAAATAATAATAATTAAAATAAATAAAATAAATTTAAAAAAATAAAAATAATAAAAAAAAAAAAAAAAATAAAAATAATAATAACCAATCAAAAGTCATCTTTATATTTAACAATAAAAGAGGTTAAATTAAACTTGATGAAAGTGTTACAAAAAGTTCATATATTTTAAGAATCCACAAGAAAGAAAAAATAAAGAGTTGAAAAAAAAATATAAAATAAATAAAAAGCAAAAAAAAAAATATGTAAATGTTTAAAAACATTAAGTTTAGATTTCTACTAGTTTATTTATGTGTGCCACCTAGAATCTGCTTTAGTTCTTTACTGTTAACAAACAAAGACGAGACTGACAACAAAATGTGGAAATGTGTTTACATGATGAGAGGTAAACTGGTATTTTACTATTTCCTTCGTACAGAAAGAGCTGTAATTCAGGAGAAAGGTTGTGTGTTTCATACAGCTCTCTGTTACTACATGAATGTGTATTTATTGCATGTTCCGCTGCTCTCAGTCACATTGCTGCTGATCACTTTACCAGCCCCACTCTCCCCGTGCAGCAGTTCTCCGCCCCAATAAAATATGGCCACCACCACATTACAGAGGGCAATCACACATATGTTGTTCATCAGAGATTTCTTTTATTTGAGTGGAATCGTGTGAGTACATCAATAAACATAAGCCAGAATGTAGAAACATTGCAAACATTGGCATCAGATGACTGGGTAAACAGCAAAACGATCAGCCCCAGCACCACGGGGAGCTGTAATTGTGTCTTCTGCTCTTGTGTCCATCCCCATGTGTTTATCATTTATCTCAAAATTAGCTGCACTCGAAAATACGTTCAGCCATCAATGAAAGCGTCATCAGTGTAAAGTGAGAAAATTATTAAACTTTGTTTATTTGTCTGGCTGTGGCCTGCCTTGTTGTGTCTGTTTATTGTAGCAGACGCAAATAAAGCAGTGAATGATGGCAAAAGAAATATGCTAATATCGTTTAATGTTGTTTACCATGCAGGGGGTTTCACCTACATTTAAAACTGATGCAAGAGATTAAACTGTTAATCTCACTGAAATCTGACCAATCCCAACTTCAAGTGATTAAAACAGTTACTTTCTCACCAGATGCTAAAGTTAGTGAAAATTGTTTCATTCACTGGTACTGAAAATATATTAAAAACTTTCATTTCCAAATGTAACAGCCAAAAGAAACAATCAGAAAAATAAACTTACTAATCCTTTATTTCTTTTAAATATTTACTTTAACAAAGATTAAAAAAATCATCATACATCCCCAACAAGAAAAAAATAGTTGAATATACAAGAAAAAATACACAAGGAGAATAAAAACAGAATGGCAATTCTTTACCAATTTTATTAATTAGGAAAGAAAAAAGAAAAGGAAAAATAATTTTAGTCCTTTGTTATATTTTATATGCATCTACATTTTTTAAAATTAATTATTATTTTTATTTTTATATTTAATTCTATTACATACTTTATAAATAAAATAAAACAACTGAAGTAAATTAAAAATGAATATATAAAATATTTAAATTCTTGAGAGAATTAAGGAATGTAGAAAATCGTGTAATAAAATCATCTCTTGGGAAAAATGGATGCATTGCTCAGGTGTACAGCATTTTACAAATGCTTTCATCGAAATGCAAAATATCATAGATGAATAATAGATGATAATGGAGCAATTGAAATGTAATGATAGCATTTATTAATACTGCTTCTCGTGTTCTTTTCACTTTATTTGTGATCCGATTAAATCTCACTTTAACTCTAGAGTTATTTGTTTAAATAAATATTAAATAAGGTTTTTATTTCTTCCTGTAAGAGGCACATGGTGCAGTATGAGATGATAAATGTGGGAGATTTGTAGATCTATAGAATATTTAGAAACCTGTTATTTTATATCATGTGTATGTGCCACGTTAAATAATATTTCATGCCTTCTTGCTTTCTTTGTTCTCAAACACTGTATGATAAATGTAATTATCTGACAAGTGATATAAACATGATATGTTGTTTTGCTGAAAGAGTGGGTGTGTGTACTCTGCCTGGCTAATTTCTTACAATGATGATTTCTACATGTTTAGTAGACTTAATTCACACGAGTAAAATATTAATAACAACTTATGAATTAGTTAGTGATATAATGAGAAGAAGAAACTCAGTATGGGATGTAATAAGCAACAGGATTGTTCTTCTCTAAGCTTAATTAGATAAGACAGAGAGAACAAATTCAGTTAAATATTGAATTAGATCACTTGTTCATCATGCATTAAAATTTGAAAACGAATAAATAATAACACTGTATATACATGTGTGTTTGTGTGAATAGGTATTTACAAGAATTAAATTTTTTATTAAAAAAAAAAAAAAAAAAAAAAAAAAAAAAACTTTAATATATTGTTTATTATTTACATTAATAAATAAATTTTGTATTGTTTCAGGGGATTAATGAAATGAATCACATACAAAAATGTGTGTAGTTAACATTCTGTATTGAAATCAATAATGTAATGAAAATTTCACTTTCAGAATGGAAGAGAATAAATTTTCTTGCCACAATCTTGTATTATATTTGTGCTGTTGTAACTGTTGTTAATTTGTTTGTTCAAAGGCACCCCAGTCAACCGAATCCCCATCATGGCCAAGCAGACCCTGGATCTGTACGAGCTGTTCCGACTGGTGGTTTCAAAAGGCGGGCTGGTTGAGGTGATCAACAAAAAACTGTGGCGAGAGATCACCAAGGGACTTAACTTGCCATCGTCCATCACAAGTGCTGCTTTTACCCTGAGAACACAGTGAGTTTAATAAATCTACGATAGGCTTAAAATCTGTAAACAAATGAAGCAGTTTCACCGTTTAGCTCAAATTGTGTGTATGTGTGTGATATTCATTTATAATTATCATGATAATGTGTATAATATTAAAAAATATAAAAAATTAAAAAATTAAACATAACTAATTTAACTTGAAATTAGTTTTGTCATTTTCTGAAATAAAATAAAGTTATCTTTTTTCAGAAATATATATTATGCTTCATCTTCTAAAGATTGACTGTATGAAAATATATTTAAATTGCTGTGCTGTTTAATTCATGTACATCTGTCTTGTAACAGTGACATAAGTTGGGTTGGGGTTTTAAACTGATAAGATATTTCCCCTGCCTGGTAGAGTTAATTCAAAACAGCTAATACAATTAGTCCTAATTGCACTGCAGTTACCAATACCTTCTGAATCAATAGGAATCAATATGAGCACCCCGGTTTAAACAACTGAAGACAGATTCACATCACTGAAACCTGAAATTAAAGCAGTCAGGGTTGGTTATGTCACTTAGTTTGAACTAATTTAAATGTGAGGCCAATTTAGACCAATGAGAAGGAATTACAGATTCAGATAAATGAGAGGAATGTGTAAACTCCAACACTAGAGAGGTCCATGGTGGAGGAAAACACTGTAACAGAGAAATTGTTTTATGATTAAATTTGCTTTGATAGCAGTTCCCTTGAGTTCATTAATTCCCTTCAATTTTAATTTGGAGCTCACTTCTTTTTCCTTTTTTTTTTTATATTAAATTAATCCACATTTAAATTTAATGTAGCATTTCAGGAATAGTTTTATTAGATTGTGATAGTTAAATTTTAATGTTCTGTTTGCACATTTTTTTTAAACAATTGATAATAAATAATGTGTTTCAAAATTTGTTTCTAAATACTAATGAAAATATAAAATGATGTTACTTCAATTTTAAGTTAAAACAATTTTTTTTTTTTAAAGAACCAACCAATATATATAATCAAGGCAAGATGTTTTCAATAAATTAGTGTTGTATTTATAAACTGTTATTTTCATTCCAAAACTGCACAACCTTTATTCAGTATTTAACTGTCAGCTTCTCACTTTGTCTCACCCATGTAAGGGATGTTTTCCTTCCCCATTCTTCTTGTAGCCAGGTCCTGTAACTTCCTTACCTGACACATTATACATCTTAATTGTGACTGATTCTCGAAATGTGAAGATTTTGTCTTCAAATTAGAATTGAACCTTCAGGCAATCAAATTACCTCCCTTACATGCTGCTGCTTGTGAATGATTCAGGAGTAAATTGACATCAATTATTTAAAGGAACACCAAATGTTCTTATTCAATTACGAGGCTTCTAATCAACATACACACTACTTTTTACCTCAGCATTCACAGATATTGCATAATTGTTCATTGAAGTCAGCCACACGCAGGGAAAAAACCACAACAAAACTTTTGATGTCGAAATCAGTTTAGGCTGCTGTTATCTGGAATAATTATTTTTTTTTGTTGTTGGATTTTTCATCCTTTCGTTTTCTTTCCTTAATTTTTTTTTTTTTTTTTTTTTTTTTTTTTAAATTCTGGAGCAAAAAAAAAATGTAGCACCTTTTCACTGTTGAAAGAAATAAATGGCATACAATCATTTCTGTGCCCTGTTTTATTAAACACCTATATAACTACATACATCAAATCACTCATCAACACATACATCAGCGCACACATTTTACCCTCTCCAAATCTTTGTCTATTAACCTCCCATTAACTAAAATAGCAAAGTCTTGATGTGTCTGAACTGAGTATATAAAAATAATTATTAGATCTCAGGGTCAGCATCATCTGACTGGCTTTAGTAAATTAGTTTTAGCTGGTATAACAGAAGTGACATGGTTGAGTGATTTGAGTCAGCAGTAATAGTCAGCCAGCTGAGAAAAAAGTGCCAGTTAAATGTACCTATGAAGTAATAAGTGAATAGGATCTGATATTTTTAAATAAATCAGTTTGTTAATGTCTGTTTATTAACACAGAATGAGTGGACATTAAATATTTACTCTATAAATTGTGTGTTATTAAAGGATGTTTTTAAAACTTGATAAATAAAGTTGTCACATTAATTGTGGGCTGGAACACCAATAGAACCAATTCTGTTCTTTGTTTGTTTTAGAAAAAAAAAAAAAAAAAAAAGAAAGAGAAAAAACAAAACAGATTATTTTTACAATGTTTAAAAATGTATTTTACAGTTAATATTATATTTTTATTTCTTTTCTTTAATTACCTATTACTTAATTATTAGTCCATTGGGTAATTTAATTAAAGGAAAAGAAACATATATATATATATATATATATATATTGTTTTAATCCAGTTTTCTAGTACTAAATAAGAAATTAAAGTGAACTGACCAAATAAAGAAGTATTCACAAGTGAGATATATGAGCTGTTTTATGTTTTACACAGACAAACTAAAATGTGAAATCTGATGAAAACTGATCCTGTATCGCTAGACTTGTCTTTTAACTATCACTAATAATAAATAAATAAATACATGAAAAATATGATAACGTTTTCCTAATTGATTCTGATGCAGATATTCAAGAAACCTAACAAGATCCTAACTAAATACAAATAAAAGTTTAAATTTTGCAAACTCAATATTCAGGAAAACCACAAAAAACTCTGGAATAAATAAAAGTTAACCCTAATTTGAAGAGAAATTACAAATGAAAGTGTCAACATTAGCAGTAATCAGTGATTGTTTTTCGTTTGATTTCGTTTTGGTACAAACTCTTCTGGAATGTTTGTTAAACTCACATCACCAGTGCATTGTCATTAATCTAACATATCTTATAAATGTTTCTATTTTTTTCATTACTTCTGAGAGAGAAAAAATAGTGCTACTGTCAAAAGAAATTTCATTTTTAATTTGTTTGGGGTTGGTTCTCAGCTGGGTAAACAATCATAAAGACCAAAATCCTGTGCTCCAGTTTAAATTTATTCCAAATATGTCATCATAATATTCATAATTTATATGGGCTGTTGATGTTTTCACACATCAGAATATATTTGAGAGAGATTTGTTCCTGTTCATGGTTCAGATAAAAAAAGTATGATGAAGTACATAGCAGAGGAAATTACAAACTGTCAGAACACAGTGCTGGAATGAAAGCCAAGATGTAATTGATGTTTGGAGATTTGTAAGGAATTTGTATTTAATGAAATTACATATATCAAATACCACATGTGTCAGCTTACAGTTGCAGCTTGATTAATTAAGACAAGAGTGAAGACAATCAGCCGAACAAAGACTTTCCAGTCAGTTTTAAAAACACGTATTATAAAAATATGTTTGTTATGAAATCTTTTAAATCTCCCCATTTTCATAACCAAAAAAAAAATAATAATAATAAAAAAAAAGTAAAATAAATAAATAAAAAAAAAATAATAACAAAGATAAAAATACAAATATGTTAAACAATAACTTAAAAATAAGAACAAAATGAAGAAAAGTCCTAGTTCATTTGTCCTGAAATAAAATAAACAAATTAAGATCGCTGTTTGCCTTACTCATTATTAAATATATATATAAAAAAATGCAATTACAACAAGTTGATGAAATTTATATGTTTATTAATATTTACCATTTTGATTTCTGTTCATATTTTGAACTCATTTATCTTCACTGACAGAGATATGTAATTTTCACCTTCAGATACATGAAATATTTGTACCCATACGAATGTGAGAAACTGAAGATGAGCTCACCTCAGGAACTTCAAGCAGCTATTGATGGCAACAGACGGGAAGGCAGAAGATCCAGCTATGGGTATGACCTGTCCCCAGGACCCACCCTCGTACCTGCCAGTCACCACCTTAATGGAACTCTGATGAACGGGAAAATAGGAGTGGGGTCACCTAGCAAACTGTGGCCTCATATAGATGACCACTGTGACGGTAAATGTCTTTATTTAAATTTTATTTATTTATCATTCTCCTTTTATAGTTTGTACCAACATGAAACACATCTTGTCATTTTATTTTATTTATTCTTATTTACTTTTCATGATAATGTGATAATTAGTAAGATAGGCTATGAACGTACAGAATTATTAAAATTATTTCTTACTACTGAATTAATTAATTAAAAATGTTTCAGTATAATTAAGTAAATTAAAAAAAGAAACATCCCCAAGTCCCATGTTACCACCCCTCTAGAACTGCTCTGGATCAACAGTCAATTGATGTAGCCTGCTGTTTGTATGAAAGGAAGGCTGTACACTATGAAATAAATTATGTCAAAATGTCATAGATGTGCAGAAGCAGTATATATTGCATGTGATTCCCAAGCCTTCCGACGCCTTCTTAAATCCTTACATTTCTTTCTTCCTGTTGCTCTCTGAATCTAATCACAGACGTATAATTTTCATATCTAGTGTCCCATTGTGGAGACGGGGGATTTAACTCCAGTGATAACACCACCAATTGGTGGTGAGGGGAGATGGGGAGTTATCCAGCTTATCGGATACCTGTCATGGTAAATCACCGTACATTCCATGGACCTGGACATTCGAGCAGTTGAGAAGTAATTTGTAGGCTATAATTTCTGCGTAATCCAAGAGTTATTTTCCACTGTTAAACTACAAGCGTTGTTGTGTGGAAAGTAGTTTTCCCAGACGTAAGACGGCAGCTAGATATGTGTCATTTCAACCTCTCACGATTTTAAAAACTATTTCATACAAAGCTTTGTATCGCGTTACATTTTATCAACAGCAGTATCAGAATGAGTTTGACCCGTGACCCTATGGTGGCGTATAAAGAGGTATCGTTTTTATTACACTCACAAAAAAGAGCAGTTTCTATGAGTTCTTACATGTAATGCACACCTTAATGTTGTCTGTATTGACTCTTGTTCTTCTTTATAGCATAAACAACAGGCTCGCTTAAACATTATTTATGTAACCGATAGAGATGTCACCTTTAAGTTGACGTTTTAAATTAAATATTTTAAAGACTCAGATTACCAAATTTATAAAATTTTAATGAAAAAAAAATTAAATAATAATTATACAATATTTAACACCTAGAACCTGATGATGAACATCTTCACTACATTGTTGCTAATAGGAAACTAGAAGGGGTTGAGTTAAAAACCTACCATTTTTCTGTTTTACATTACTCTATTTTATATATATATATGTATGTATAAGATTATAGGTTAGAGCTGTATGAAGGAATACATACATGTACATGGTATTTTTACTGTTAATATTTTAATGCACATCTGTATTAGCTATGTATGTGTTTATTTGTGTCTTATCCACTCATTTTTTATATGATAGTAAAGATGAATTTTGTAAAATGGTCAGGGTTTCAAGAGATAATTTGTTTTGTGAGAGAGAGAGAGAGAGAGAGAGAGAGAGAGAGAGAGAGAGAGAGAGAGAGAGAGAGAGAGGGAGAGGTACACATTATGATTACTATGGAATGAACTTTGTTTATGTTTATTTATGATGACTTTACATGTTTTTACACTGCAGATGACGACAGTTTACCACCCACACCCATCCCCCACCCTGCCCACCTTGGTAACCGGGGACTGACCGAGCGAGACGCAATCGCCATGGAGGTGGCAACGCGAGCAATGGAGGAGGCAACACGCAAGATGGAGGCAGCATCACGGACACCATCAGTGGACGAGCCGTCACGCAAGAGGATGTGCAGCGAGGAGGAGCGGCTGCTGGCCCACGCTGGCATGCCCAGCGCACACCTCAAAATAACAAGCAGAAGTATGTGTTGTAAGTTTCCCAGTCTGGGCTCACTTCATAGAGTAGTGTAGACTTTGAAATTAACTGTATGAATGTAACAATAAACATTCTGAAAATAACAAGCAGAAGTATGTGTTGTAAGTTTCCCAGTCTGGGCTCACTTCATAGTTAGTGTAGACTTCAAAATTAACTGTATGAATGTAACAATACAAACAATAAACATTCTGAAAATAACAAGCAGAAGTATGTGTTGTAAGTTTCCCAGTCTGGGCTCACTTCATAGAGTAGACACTGAAATTAACTGTGTGAATGTAACAATACAAACATTCTGAAAATAATACACAGAAGTATGTGTTGTAAGTTTCCCAGTCTGGGCTCACTTCATAGTTAGTGTAGACTTCAAAATTAACTGTATGAATGTAACAATACAAACATTCTGAAAATAACAAGCAGAAGTATGTGTTGTAAGTTTCCCAGTCTGGGCTCACTTCATAGTGTAGACACTACAAATTAACTGTGTGAATGTAACAATACAAACATTCTGAAAATAACAAGCAGAAGTATGTGTTGTAAGTTTCCCAGTCTGGGCTCACTTCATAGTTAGTGTAGACTTCAAAATTAACATTCTGAAAATAACAAGCAGAAGTATGTGTTGTAAGTTTCCAAATCTGGGCTCACTTCATAGAGTAGACACTACAATTAACTGTATGAATGTAACAATACAAACATTCTGAAAATAATACACAGACAACAGACACTTTTGAATATAAAAATACAGACAATATTCTGAAAATAACATTATAGACAAGAAATATTTTGAAAATAACAGGACAGAAATCATTTTGAAAGTAACAATACCAACAAGCATCCAGCATACTTCATATTAAACATTCAGACAATTGCCATTCTGTGCTTCAAAAAATAACTATACAGAAAAATGATCATTTCTATTTGAGAATAATTTTCAAGGATTATTCTAACTGAAAGAAATAGTTTATTGAAATGGAACTCTTTTATTGGTAGGAAGTTGTGCACTTTCATAAACAGTGAACGTTTTTACTGATGTTTTCTGATAAAAGAAACCATTTGTGTTGGGCAAACCAATTCATATGTATACAAAATCAATTAGATTAATCCAACTCACATTTATATCAATATTTTACTAAAGCCAGTTTTTATTTTATACAATGAATGTAGTCAGTCCATTTATGCTTTTATGTGTCTGTCCAGACATTTACTTGAATGACAATACATAATTTATTATTGTCATGATCAATAAACATGTTAGCAACTTTATTCTTTTATCTCAGATAGTTATCTTTAATAAAACCTTAAGCTAGATGTTTATTTCCTTCTGTAAATGTGAACATTTCTCTTCAATATTTGTTGTTGCAGTTTAATATCCAGTGTTGATGGTTTTGTATAATGATAGGAGGTTCACTTTGTGTAATGTCATTTATTAGCAATGTCAATAAAGCTTTCAACAAACTGTATAATGATGATTTGCTGATGAGCTGGTAGAGTGAGACACACAGAAGATTAATACACAGTTAAACTATAACATTTTATCAGAATTAACATACCACTGACATTTTTTTTTCATAATTAATGTTAAAACAATCACACACGAAAATTACCATCTGCAATAAATGAACGAATACGGCATTTCAAAAGAACTCAGTCTTTCGGGTAGATTTGCTCAGTTTAGAAAGTGTAATCACGTTTGTAACATTAGTTTTATTTCATTAGTTATGTCAGTGGCCTCAACCTAATTGCATTAATCTAGTCTGATTCTGGAAAATGAAAAGTTAATGTAGAATTTTTGGTGATTATATTTTGGAGGAACATTAACAGTGATGGTAAACTTCAGTAATAATTTCAACTGATAGTTCCACCAGCTCTGGAGAAAGCATCACATTCTGTTGGACTGAATGAATCTGTCTTAAACTTTATTAAATGAAATGTTTTTTTGTTGTTGTTTTTTTCAGATGATGGTAGATCAGAAATAGACAACTCACTTGTGGTTTCCATGGAGATCAATGGAATAATGTATCAAGGGGTTTTATTTGCACAACATCCGAGGAGAATGTGAGACATTGACGAAACTGATCAACTCATGAAGCAAACTGAACTGTAACAGGACTGAAAGGCATAATATGCTAACTGAGAGTTTTTAACATGTTTTGCATGTTCGTGTAACACAGTCGTAGAAAAGTGGAATTGACATCAACATGGCATTGGATATACGTGGACCTTTTTGTTTTTAAAATACAAACATCTTTCTTTTTTTAAATCATTTTGTTGTTGAATCTGGGAAAATATGTAGAAAATATGTCAGATTTCTCCTCATGACTTGTTATATATGTTGTTTATAAACGTTTCACATTTATTGTATTTGCTGAAGGACATAGTTTAGTGTGTGCGATATCATGTTTATGGGACCTCTTATCATGGACAAACTGTTTATACATGTATTTCTGTACAAAATACTCATTAACATGTGCTGTAGTGCACAGTAAGTGTTTTTATTAAAATTATTTCACTCATCCATGTTTGTTCTGTTCTTGTAAAATGAAAAAAAAAGCAGAAAAAAAACAAAGAATATCAGCACCAGAGTTCCCAAAGATTTTTACAAATACACATCTTGTTAGCCTCAATTTCAGAAAATAATAAAACATTTTCTCTTCATTTTGTTATTACTTGAACATGGAAAGAAATATTCTCTTTATTTCAAAAATTTTTAAAAATTAGAAAATGTTATCATCATAAAATCTAAATGATTAATGATTTTTTAAACAGTTTCATACTCGTCTGTGCAAGCACATTGTTCTGGACACTGATTGATCAACTTTGCAATCTCTTCATGCTAGAATGGTTCCAAGGTTGTTTGACATAAACTTCAATATACAATTTGTATAAATCCAAAAACAGAAAATTATTTAAAACTATTTATATCTGCATTCTTTTGAATGTTTCTTTGTATTGTTTTACTTTTTAAATATTTTTAAAAAGTGCAAATGACTTTTAGTATTTAACTACAGAAAAAATAAAATAAATAATACTAAATGAATTTTTTTTTTTAAATTGTTAGATTCTTTTCAATGGATAATTCTAAATAGATGGAGAAACAATATCAGCCTCATTCTCAGAAAGTAAAAAGAGGGTTGTTTAGTATTCTTTTGTAACTATAAAACTATATAGTTCATATACTTAAAAGAAAAATTGTACACACATTGTCTTGACTTAGACAGTATTAAAACTAAATGTATTTAAAAATTAATAAATAAAAACTTTAAAAGAAGGGAACACCATATTAACACTAAAAATGTTATCAAATTTGAAACTTAGCAAAATTTTATATATATGAAGATAGGGAAAAGATTTGTGTATATTTATATACATGTTGCTATTAAACCATTAAGTAGAAGCAGCATATTAATCATTATGAGGAAAGAATTTTTCCATCTAAAATTAGTGGAATAATAAATTTGTGAGAAATACAACATCTTTGCTTTTGTTGTCATGTCATGTATATAGAAATGAAAAAAAACAAGAAAGAAACAAAATCTAACAGCCTAAGAGTAAATCTAAAACTAAGTCTAAAACTTTCTTTTTCAACCATTTAAAAGATAATGAATACAAATTTAATTTTCTGGTTTTTTTTTTTTTTTTTTTTTTTTTAAATGTTTACAAATAAAATGAAAATAAAGAAATGTTCAACAGTGGCAAAATCTGGTAACTTTATTTTAAATTAGCAAAAGGTGATCTAAAGAAACAGAAGATCCATACAAAGTGAAACACAAATCATTTATTTTTAGACTCATAAAGACACACATTCATTAACTAATCAAAATATCTGACACTTGTGTTAAACATGTCAGATGTACACAGTGATGTACAACAAACCATTAGTGAGAAGTGTTGTAAAACACAGTCAAAGTCATGATAAATATGAAAGAATGTGTGTCTTCAGCTTGTTCACGAGTATTTAAAGACATCATTAAATCTTATTTTCTCCCCATTTTAGCCCATGTGATTAGTTCTCAGAACCAAAATCAAAATAAAACTGTTTTATGAAACTAGGGAATATATCTGCAAATTCTTTTTTCTATCACAATTAAAATAACTGGTAAATTGATGTGAAGTCTGTTTCACTCTGGTTCTTTCATTAAGCAAGTTTGGACACCCTAGACTGATGAAGCAAAAACCAGATCTGGGATGTCCAACAGTTGAAGAGTTGCTTCTGAAACTAACTCACTGACTGAGCATGAGTTCATACTTGAGTTCACACTGGCGAAGGAGAGAGAGGAGGGGCTGGGGATTGTAAGGGAAAAGATTGTGATGATGCAGTTTTGTGATTTTTATTCTCATTCTGATCCATGTTGCTAGAACTGAGTCCACACAAGACCACTGACAGTCAGGGTGATGCTGTGATTCTGAGACACTAGCTGTAGATGACCTCAGTCCAGTGTCAAACACTGGTTTGTCCTCAGCTGAAGACTTCACTTTCACAGGGGCTAAATGTGCTTTGTTGTCAGCAGCTTGAATATACTGTTCTCTTTTAGTCATATAATCATCATCATCATCATCATCATCATCATCATCGTCATCAGTGTAATCCACAAGGCTGTAAGATTTTCTAGTTTTGTTTTCAAGGTTTTCTCCAAACAGTCTATTCTCATGATAAGAAATATTTTCTTCTTGCTGTGGTTCAGAAAATAGACTGTCATTATCTTCTTCAACATGACTACTACAACCATCTTCATCCTCAATCATCCTCACCATCCTCATCATTAACACAACCATCACCAGAATATGATGTAAGTGAAATATGTCCCTGACAAGGTTCTTTAGTCTGTAACTTGATTTTTTTATAACTTTGTCTATCAAATGTTTTGAGTCTGTTCAGTTCATTCTTTACCTCATTCTCTTTATCACAACATTTACTTTCACCTAGTCCATCTCTCTTCACCTCCAGTGGAGCATTTGCTTTTTAGTGTTATTACTCTTATCAGAATCCAAATTTTGGCTGCAGTGGTCTACTGGGGACATGTCAACACAGAAGATGCTGTGACAGACTTTGACAAACAAATCCCACTCACAAATCACACATTTGAGATATTTAACCAGGTACAGCAGGAAACAGGTCTCAGGAGAGGTCAAGAGGTCAACTAGAACTGAATGGTCATTGGTCAGTGACTGGAGGAACTGTATAAACAGTTTGTGTGCATTCAGAGTTTCCCTTAGAGATGTACACGATGAAGCATTTCTGAAAAATATCCAAAGAAAAATATTTTAAAAAAGTAAAATAAAATTAATAAAATAATAATAATAAGTAAAAATATTAAATAGATAAAAATAATAAATCAAAATAATAACCATGAATTAAAATTATCAGCAGTAAGAAAGCATTAGTCAGTGCATCAACAAATAAAGACCATAAACATTAAGTAGATAAATAAATATAAAATAAAAGACTTTTATATATATAAAAAAAAATCATAAAACACCTAAAGTCTAGAATACTGTATTAATGTATCACCATATCTGTTTACAAGATTTATTTTTAAAACTTTAGCTGAGAGAATCAATAATAGGGATCACAATGTAAAAATAATTTTATACTTTCTACAGGAAAAACAAGAAATTATAATTTTAATATACCCTAAACATCAGGAAGGTTTTTCTAAGTTCCACACATTTATCAGCATGTTATCCTTAACTTGTAGTAAGAAATGGCTAATTTAAATCACAGTTTTTGTTGTTGAATATACTGATTCAATTAATTCATTCATATTAATTTTTTTTTTTTTTTTTTTCCATTCTTATCAGGAATCAGAATGTTTCACATTTATAGAGGATAAGGGGTTTTCATGTTAGATCATTCCACAGACTTAATTCCCACCTCTCAGATTTTGCTGTATCTTAGATTACATTGATTATGAGTGGAAAACTTTAAATACCAAATATCTGTTCAGATCAATAATTTAGTAAAATAATCGTGCTCCAGTTTGAATTTTTGTACCAGTTTCTCTGCAAACTAAAATCAAACTGCACACATTTGGTGTTACAGGCATGTTATTTCAAATCTATTAATATTTCATGTTTCTAATGATCAAATACTTATAAGCTTTAGTTATGACATTTTTTTAATCAATAAAAGTTAGTTTGAATTGTTATACTTCAGACTGCACATATAACTTAAATCTAATAACAAGTCTGTGGTATTCTAAATGTGAGCATCAATCAAAACTACAGTGTGTGTTCTCAGTTATATCTATGAGCAGTAAACACACATCACTTGTAAATAACATTCCTTAGTTAGCTAGTTTAACTTTCTCTCACCTGACAGACAACAAATCAAACTTTTACCTGGTAAGGGATAAGTAGATATTGAGTAGACACAGCAGACATTCTATTCTGACATCATCCTGGTCACCAAAAACCAGAGTTAGCCAGCTCAGGTCAGTTGGGTTGATGGTCAAGGCTAACAGGGTACACACGTATTTATTTATCTCTTGTATGGACTTCGTGACCACCGCCATAATCATGTCATTGTTTGTTTCTGAAATCATAACAGTTCTTTGTCAAGTACTTCTAATATGAAAATTTAAACTGTTTGATATTAGTATGAAGATGTACAATATCACTTATAAAAGTGGCTTATAGAAATGTTTGACAGAGATCAGTGTACGCATTCTTTAAGTTTACTATAGATTCTGTTTTTAAAACTTCTGTTTATTCCAAGAGTTATTACAGAACTTGTATTTATTGTAAGAGTTATTATTAATCTTGTATTAGAAACAATAATTTATTACAAGAGTTGTCTACCTTCATCTGACGTGACACACACAGCAGTCATCTTGAAGAGAAGTAGAACGAGTTTCCTCAACAAAGCCATGTCACCAGATTTGAAACATTCTCCAGGAATCCGCAAGTCCTCAGTCTCTACTCCGCCAAAACCAACAAACTCAGACATGTCAGGAACACTGGACAAGCCAGCTTCAGAAACTTTCTGCAACACGTCTAAACTCAAATTTACACACAAGTTTTGAATGTCACTTTTCAAAACACTGTTTGAAAAGTTGTCATGAATGAGAGTATTGAAAATATCTAAAACCTTTTTGTATAAAAGTCTTACATATGATGAGGTCAGTTGTTCACAGTTTAATTTTGATACATTTTCTTTTGTCAAAGTGTTTTCAAAATTTTTATCCAAAGCAGTGTTTTTCATTGAAAAGCTGTGGACTGAAGGGAGATAATCCTCATTAAAAAGAAAACTACAAAGTATTCGGGAAATAAAAGATACGATAAACTGAAGCTCAGGCTGTTTTGTCATTTTGTCCTCAGCGTTTATAAATATAAACTTCACAGTTTTCTGAAGCAGACATAAAAAAGAAAATGTTGCGTCTGCTCCAAACTGCTCACTTCTGCTGCTGGTCCAGCAGGTGGCAGATAATGTGATGAGGTTTGGCTTTAAGCAGTTCAAAGTTAAGTTATTTACCTCATGTCCAGACTTCCCTGACATGAAGTGTTTCAGAAGTTCCAGCCTTGAAACTGGTTGAAGAGATGATCCACATATTAAATCAGATAAAACGTTTTTTATTATGTTCTCCTTGTGATCCTGCAGGAAACAAAATTAAAATAATAATAATTATACTGACAACTGAATAAATATCTCTGATAATATTTACTTTTGCTAAGATGGTGGACTTGCTTTATTAATCATGGTCAAAATCTGTTTGGTTTTCTCAGATTAAACAAGTGAAATAAGCACTTTTTACAGTTTGAAAGTTAATGCCTGTTATTTACCACAATATAATAAAAGAGTTCTGCATTTTTCTTCTATAGCTTCAGCAAAATTTAAATTACATTTAACTTGTGAATTAATTCACTCTTCATTTTACAGTTAAATGGTTGTGTCAAACAAACAAAATATTTTATTTTAATCCATTGATCAAAAAAGGTAAGTAATCAGTGAAGAAAATATTAAAATTCAAATTAATATACTTACATCAAAGAAATTAGTTTTAAAAGCTGTTAACATTGATCTGAGAGCTCCGTATCTGATAAACCTGTCACTGTTCTTCAACGCTTGCAGCTAAATAAGTAAATACAAACACTGTCAACAAAACTAACATGATATAGTCACAGATGTCACAGATTATGATTTGTAATATTTGTATAGAATGAATTCTTAATAACAATTATTTTGAGATGAAAGAGCAAACTGACAGCTTTCATAAATCAAAACTTGTATTTGTAGTTTGCAGAAATAGTAACAATTATTCTATATTTATCTTTTAAACAAAATATCTTCTGTTTTACATTTATTTATTAAAATTCATCTGACAACAAGAGAACACTAATGTTAGGAATACAACAGATTAAATACATTTCTCCATTATTCTCTTTATTCAGTGTCTAAATATTTTCTTTGTTGGCTTTTGTTAAGCAAATACACATAGAAGTATACAGATACTTTCACAGTAGATATATTTAATGTGCAATTACTACATAAACTGAATCATTAAAAATTTTCTTTACAAGAAAATGCTACAGAATAAATAAATAAAATAAATCTAAAAATCTAATTACATTTTAAAATGACAAGTTAAATTTCATTATTTCATTTGAAGAGGCACATACAAATTATATTAACTGTACTATATTAATAAAATTAAAAATATAATGTTGTTCTGTATAGCAACAGTTCATTTTTAGTTGACTTACCAAACCATGAGATAATATTTTCTGCACCAATTTTCTCAATAAAATTCCTTCTCCAATTAAACCCACTGCTTGAATCTTCCTGTTGACATTTCAAAGATACATCATCATTCTTAAATATCTTGTTTTCTGAAGAGTTATTTCCCTTATCCCACATCTTTTTATTTATTATATCATCTTCCTCAGTAACCAATTGTTCCTCATCTAGCTGACATTTTTCATGTTTGTTATCTAAATATGATAAACAAACTTCACCACTTTTGATTTCAACACACGTAGAAACAAACTTCTTCAAACAGAATTTGTTTTCAGACTGAAAGCTGCCTAAATTATTCTCCATGACAACCGAATCTGATTTCTGTGAATCTTTGTAAATTCTTTTTATCTCATCCTGCACATTTTACACTTTTTTTCTTCATTAAATAACAGCTGGAAAATGGACAGTATAAGTAGTTTGTGGCAGTGACAACAAAAATGAGGATTTCTTGTACATTTTGTGTCTTCTGACGTAATAATTTGTTTAAAAACATTAGTCAAATGTTCAGAGTTACATGTCATAGAAGTATTTCCTGATTTCAAATCCTGATAGAAAACTGTCAGATGTTTCCATGTATTCTCCATGTCAGACCTAATTAATATGAAATGTATTTTTCATTTTAAAAAGGCTTTAATATATCTGACGGTAAAACAATATCCTTTTTCTGTAAAATTTAAGAAATCTGTTTAAAGAAAGATCTGTTCACACACATGAGCACTTCTTAATTAAGTAATTAAATAGGGGGGAAATATCAACAACATGTTGTAACAACAGAATAATTGTTTGATCAAATTAACATCATTAAACAAGACTTATTAAATTTTTCTTTCAAATAGTATTCTAATAAATTAAAAGCAGAAATGTTTTGTTACTGTAGTTTTGAATAAGCAAAATTACTATTCATTCATTGAAAATTAAGAATCAATAACAGAATAAAAATATTAAACTAAAACTCAGCTTTTTTTTTTTTTTAAATAACAAATTACAGGTATGAAAATTTAAAACAGAAGCAGAATCCATACCTGGTTTCCTTGTTATTCATTGTGGGTAAAAATCAAAATTCTGACATTATCCAGAAACACTGAATCTTTAATATCTGAAGTAAAATAACAACTGTGCAACAAGAAATTGTGTATTAGTTTTATTATTCACAAGTTTAACATCTCAAAATGAACACATCATACTGTTTATAGTCTTTTTCACTGAACTGCATCACAGTAAACTGTTCAGTGATGTTACCAACATGGCTGACACTCTGTGCTTTTCTAAACTAATTAACAGCAAATTTCTTGAAATTTTTGATAATGACAGCTGGTATAAAAAAGTAAATTGTCAAATTCAACAATAAATTGCAGTTGTTATAATCTATTTGCAAAAGTTAAAAAAAAAAAAAAAAGTTTAAGAATGTAAGTTATGGTAATGAAAATATGAGATGATGTCCTCTGCAGACTGTTTCAAAAATAAATAACATGAATGAGAAAGCATCATGTTTTCAGTACAAAGTGTTTTGTTGTCTTCTAAACTCGTCTCTTTTGAGTGCTGATGTATAAAACTGAAAAAGAAAAATGTTTTTAATTAAGAAATGACTTCAAAAATAAGTTAGTATATGAATGATTCTATAATGTAATTCAAAATAAGATTAGTGAGATACAAAATCTATGTTTCAGAATGTATATATTTTTTGTTTTGAATATTAAAAATAAAGATATTTTGAAATGTTTTATGTAGGCATATAATTTTATATTTTATAAAGTGTGTGTGTGTAAATGTGTCTTTTTAGATGTCACATTGTTTTATTAGAAGAAAACAAAAATCAATAATATAACAGAAATAAAACAAAAATCTTATTTTCTATTCTAAAAAGTTAAATTTGTTTCGTCTTGTGTTGAGTATGTATGTGAATAATATATATTAGAATATGTATACTGATATGGTTTGAAAATGAAACAGAAAACTAACCATTATTTCCTCGTATGAATGCATCACCATATTTGTTTTTGAGTTGACCATTCACGTATTCCTCGGTCTGCTCAAGAGCAATGTTCATGTAGCCATCCAGACAGGCAAGCACTCCTAGAACAAAGAATATTTAAATACGCAAAAAAATTCAGAATTTCTCTGTTAACATATTTACCAAGTTTGCTATTATCAATGTAAATAATAATAAAATATATGTAAAAAATATATAATAACAGAAAAATAAATAACAGAATAACTGAAATATATCTCAATCAAAACTAAATTATTTTTATAAGAATATTAACATATTCAGAAACAGTTTTAAATATAAATATGGCCATAGTCAGTTAGCTTTATGATTAACAACTGGATATAATTATAAACAGAGCCTAAAACACGAAAGTTTATAACCAGAAGTAGTGATGGTCATACCGTCATGACTGTTTTTTTTTTTTATTTTGCCATCAGTGAAATCAACCTGATTTTCTTTTCTACATCTTATTCTTGGATTAGTGTTAATGTATTCTTATTTCGATCGACTCTGCTCGAAGCTGCAAACTAATATATATATTACGTACCTCTGTAATCAACTCCAGAATTGAGTTTCACCATAACAGGGCGTCCAATAATCTGTTTTAGAAATTCACTGGGTGTCTGTTTCCTGCTAACGTGTATCTCAGCCATGAGAAAATAATACAAAAAATCCGAATCACTGAAATAAAATAAATATTACACATAAACCTATATGTAGATGTGGAACAAAATTTGTAAAATAAATAAAGCCTGATAAATTCATTTAAAAATATACAATAAAAATAGGACAAACCTCGTTTTTTGTAATCGGAAGTGAGCGAATTATAATAGACTGATAGTGATACATAATATTTTGGGGGAACAAAGTATCTCTATTGGTTTAAAGTACTGTGCCAAAAATAATTATAACTATAGAGCTCACTTCATAAAATAAAAGGACATTTAAATTATTATGTAAAAATCATTAAATGAGATTATAAAATCTGCTATCATTATAGCTCCTGGTTACAAATTTGATTTATCCGAAGTGGCTAAACAGCCGACATGCCGGTTATATAGCTGTAAGGCTATACAACCGGCTGGTAGGCATGCTCTCGGTGATACTGTTATCATTGGTAATAGGACGAAAACCAGCAGTATTTCTTTTAAATTTATTATGCTATATACATTTTTTATATTGTTTATTATAACTATAAAAATATTTAAAAAGGTAAATTTTAATCCTCTGTTTTTATTATTAGTACTTTATTTATTTATTTATTTATTTATTTATTTATTTTTTTAAATCTAAAACTGTTTCCTTGTTTTGGCTGTTATACCGGATGTCGACGACGTTTGTATGAGAATTCATTATTAAGTGTAATTAATCCCGCTTTAAATGCGGGGACACTTTGTTAATGTCTTTTTGAGAACCAATGGATTGTATTTCCACGTTGTTATGTTCATTTAACAGAAACGTGAAAGTTTATTGTTGTCTATAATAAACGTTGTCAACGAGAAATTCTCAGCACTGACGAAAATGAACGTTTTTATTTTCCTGTTAATGTTATTAAATAGGGTAAACCTGTTACAACTGGCCTGTTTGAGGGTGGCATAATTATTTGATTCTTTATTTATTTATTATTTTAGTTTATTTGATTATGTTTTTTTTTTTTGTGTGTGATTTTTTTTTTTTTGAAAATGAAGGTGTACGTAATTTAGTTTTTTTTTATTGTTGTTTAATTTTATCGTTAAAATTCTCAGAGGACATTAAAAAAAAAAAAAAAAAAAAATAAAACTAATTTAGCTGCAAGAAATAAATTATCTCCTCTGTTTGCCTGAATGACAGTTTAAATTCGGGTTGGAGAAATTTATATTTTAGAGATGAAATGCTATTGTGATAATTGCCAAAAAATATTTTATACACATCCTCTCACTCAATTATCTGTTTTTGTTACATCAGTCTTTATCAGATACCATTATACAGAACGTTTGTTTATGGTCAGAAAAAACGCGTAGACAAAAGAGTCTCATTAGATCCATTTCGAAAAAAGAAAGAAAGAAAAACGAACAACAAAGAACTAATTACATTCATAATTTTAAATATTTTCTCCTGCCACTGAAGTCAGAGACAGCTTTTGTTAGATGCAGATTATTGACGCCAGACGAAACGAAGTTTGTTTATGACGTTTTGTCATAACAAGTTATTGTAAATGTGGACAAAACTGCAACGTTCATTTTATACAAAAAAAAAACAACAAAAACACTACTACAAACACCCCCCCCCCCCCAAACTTTACTACTTTTACTTGTGTGAACACTCTCCATTACATCACTACCATTTTGCAAGTACATTTTCTTACGTATAATCTGTGTTATTCTACCGGATTTAAAATATTTAAATATATATATATGCGACCTGTTGGTATGTATAATAGATACGAGAAGCTATGAAATGATCAATACCGTAAGTTGTCGGTAAATTCATTGTATATGCATATATATATATATATGTATGTATATATGTATGGTGTGTGTGTGTGTGTGTGTGTGTGTGTGTGTGTGTGTGTGTGCAGATAGTATAGTCACTCCTATATCTTACATATAAATCTTCCTAAAATCGGTTAGTGTTTTGTCCGTTGCGGTTTTGTCTTAGATCCACTAACAGAAAAAGATACCTAGCCAATTCCAGGAGCAAAATGACGACACTGCATAAATTTCATAACCAGATCTGTGACACTGACTGAAAGTCTACAGATAATAATCTTAAGTAAATAACGTATTTTTATAAATATTTATTACGTACATAAAGCACACAATTCATGCTCTATGTTAAACGGTCTAATGCTAGGTAAGCCTTGAGTGAAGAAGGAAGAGGTAACGTGTCTATCTGTTTAGAAATACTGCCTGCCAGTGAACGTCTGATTCTGATTCTACACAGAGCTTTTAACGACAACGTGCAAGTGGAGTACTGACGAATCAACATGAGTAGCTTATTGTTGTTTGGTTCGTTTATACATCGAATCCAGCAGTAATCGTTCTCTAGTGGATATCCCGCCGCTAAAAGCAGACGACAAACGTTTGTGTCATTATGGTGGACGAGATTGGCTAGTGGAGTTCCTTTACCGAATATAGCACTGTGGTTCTGAATACACCCCGCTCGTATTATGTTTCTACACGACACCGACACGCCGTGGTAGGCAGCGTAATGCAGCGCCGAGCACTTCAGTCTGTCTACTTGGTTGACGTCTGCACCGTGCTCTAACAGGACCTGGACTGCTGCAGCGTTCTTGTTCATTGCTGCCTGCAACAACGGCGTCATGTTGTCGCGATCTGCGCAGTTAATATCGGCTCCAGCATCTAAAAGAAACTCAACGATGTCGGCTCCTTGGCACATGCACGCCCAGTGCAGGGCATTTCGACTTAAGCAAGGATCCTGAAAATTTACTGATGCTCCTGCCCTGACTAGAAATTTAACAATTTCGAGATTTCCCGAGTAAGCGGCTGTTCCGAGCACTGTGGCGCCCTCCCACCGCGTGGGACTGTGCAGGACGGCGTTTTTGCTGATGCCGCTGCCGATGAGTCGTTTTACTCTTACGAGGTTGCCACTGAAAATGGCGTCAAACAACATTGTTTCTGAGTCATTCTGACTTAACATTGTCACTGGCTTGATGTTTTCTAAAAAAGTAAAATAAAATAAATTGAAATAAATAAATAAAATGAATAATATTTGTTTGTATATTTGTTTAAAGACATCCCAACACAAAATATTAAATTGGCTGTTGGGTGTCATTCAAAGGTAAAACGATTAAAAATCCCCATAACACATTGATTCTTTTATCAAAGACGTACGTAATAACCAAGCAATCAGTTTACTATCTGTCAGAAAGAGAGGTTTTAATATTATTTTTCAGTTATATTTTATTTAGTTAGATAACAGATAAACTATACCTGACACAGTTAAACAAAGTTCAGAGACAGCTGACCTTAAAATGTTTTGACGACAAAGTTTAAACTGTGATGATAATGATAAACATTACACTGATGATAACTGCAGATATACTCTCCCGAGTCTGGGGCTAACTTCTATATTTAAAAAAGCCCATATACATACATTAATTTTCCTTTCTAGCGTTTCCAGGCAGTACGTAGTGTAACTGAATTACACCAAACACACAGTCATTAATATAAACAATTACTTTTACGTCTAAATCAGCTAAAAGGAAAAACATGCAACTACAACTTATAGATAGATAGATAGATAGACATAAAGATAGATACAAAGGAAAACAGTAAATTCAAAAGGAAAGACGCGATTAAACGAACTCAGAATTGTGTAGTCTATAATGAGAGTATGTGTGAGAGTCGCTATGTACTAGATTACTAATACGAATATTCGCGTTGTTTAGATCAGCACAGTAACTAGAAAAATATGGTATTCAAGTCGACTAATGTAAACATCAAGTTACAGACAGTTTTATAACTCCCGGACAAAACAGACACCCTGCTACAGTGAGCTATTTACGCTTCAGTTGATGCAAAAAAAAAAAAAAAAAAAAAAAAAAAAAAAAAATAATAATAATAAAATAAAGGTCGTCACGCTCTGGTAGGTTTAATGACAAAAATTACTGAATTAATTAACGCTTTCTCTCTGTATTTGTGGATATGAAGACACAGAAATTATTCATATTTACATTCGTACCACATTAATCACAGAAAATAATTATTTATCGTAGAACCATATTTTTAAAATAATAGAAAAAATAATGAGGATGATACTTTAATTAATTAATTAATTAAAGATTTTTTAATTCTCTTATTTTTCTTTCCTTAATGGACTGTACCACCAAATGTTTTAAACTGTTGTATACGCAAAGTTCAAAAACGAACACACACTCATGAACCAGTACGTGTACATGCATAGTATTAATACTATTAAAGTATTATGAACATGTGAGATTACGTACGAACAAAACAGGTCTATTTATAGTAGCCTATATCACTTTACTGGCTTTTCCACTTTGCTGTTACCGATAAATTCTATTTTTACAGGACAAAAGAATACTGTCCAGACTGAAACAGAGAGTAATACTTACATCTGGTAACCTCCGTGTCGCTGTAATTCACAGTAAACATTGTCTCATCGAGCGAGCCGTTTTCGTTTTCTCCTTTTCAGCGTAACGGCTATAAAAATCGGTCATACAAAAGTTGGTCGGTCGATACCATCGTCATGTGACTGGTTGGGAATTTCGGTGACGTCATAATAGTAACTATGGGGAAATGATTGTGAATAATATGTTGTGCGGCATTGTAGTTGAAAATAAAGACGTTTCCTCACATGATAGGGAAAATGTTAAAGCAGTTAAAAAAAAAAAAAAAAAAAAGATGAAATAAAGAAAACAAACGCATACTAATGGTTAATTTTTTTTTTTTTTTTCATTCTTTTCTTTCTTTTAAACTTAAGCAATCATTTCTATTTCATACAATTATTTTTATTTTCTGTTTTGACTGAGGGTAGCCAGACTTCCTGCTTTAGGAAAAATACTTGTTTTTGAGTACTCTGACTTTGCTTAAGAAGAATGTTAATTTGTCCTTCTCTTTGGGGACTCTCTAAAAATAATTGTATAAATTGATTTACCTTCACTAAAACAACGGGATGTTCGCAAACTGAAGGCCACAATAACCTGTGACATAGATTTATTATAATTTTATCTATCTAGCTGTGGAGATAGCAAGTAAAGGGCATAAATAAACTTACTAAATAACTAACTAACTAAATAAATAAATAGGCTACTTCCTTTAGTTTGTGAAACAAGTTAATTTAGTTAGCATGTGTTGTCAAAAAAAAAAAAAGTGACGATTTTAGTAATTAATTAGTCAAATTCTATAATTTGTCATTTGTGTATTTTGGTTATTATGAAGTAAAATAATGGCTACTTCTGTTTTAAGATTTTGAAATGGCCACCGTACTTTGAGTTATTTCCTTGACAGACGATGTTCGTCTTTATAACCGTTTGTTCCTGTTTCACGAATGAGGAAACAAATAAAAAAAACCCCAAACAAACAAACAAAAAACCCACCGAATATTGTGTTCCCAAAAATGTAAAAGAAGAAAAATCACATGCATGCTTTATTTGAATAACTAAGGGAAAATTAATTTTATATTATAATCATCAATTTTGATCGAACTGGCTAACTGAGATAATGAAACGTTTTGCTTTACCGGTCACTATCTCTAGTTCAGACACATTCACGTACATACACACTACCAACCTACTGTTTCAGTTCTCTCACACATGCAGAGTCACCCTCCTCGACCCCTCCTCTCTCTCACCTCTGTCTACATCAGTTTTTACGCACAAAAGGCTTCGTTTGCTATGCAGACGACACAATAATAAACGGAAGTATGACTTTCACTAAAATCATGCTGAAAACAGTTCAGACGGAGTTTAAGAAAATG
>CM022677.1:1174646-1242146 GCA_012295275.1 Chrysomallon squamiferum
TGATATATTATCTAGACCTTTTTACACTAAAATGAGATAAAATTGTTTTATTTTCGTAACTGTAAATTCCCCCGCCATATTTTCTTTCTTCAGTGAACACATAGGACATTTACTAGCTGTAAGTAGCGCTTTTCTTAAGTTACCTTTCACGCCAGTATTTCTAGCTTAAATAGTAGAGCGAATTCAATGACAGAGCATTCTCAATCCAACACTGACCACAATTAACTCTCTATAAGTCTACATGTAAATAATTTAGTTAAATAATCTCAGTGTTGATTTAACCAAAAAATTCAGAGACAGTTACTTGCAGAAAGTTATAAATAAATGTTTTCAGTAAATGAAGATGATGATAATAATAAAATATATTCTTCCACTTCATTTTGTATTTCTGTCCGTCTGTCAACCATCTCATTCATTCATACAAACACATAGACATACTCACCTATCTGTCAGTCAGTCGGTCAGGTAAACTGCATACAACATAAACAACATACCTGCATTAATCACTGTATGCTGTACAAACCAGGTAATGTACAACGTCGTCAGAAACAGAACTAAACCAGAATCCATGTATTCGACGTTGACGAGGTTGTTTCTATCAGCATCAACACGACAGGGGTTGTGCTAGAACTGGTTGTTGCGAACGACTGTATCTACAGGTCGATAAGACTTTGTAATAATCGATTATCACAGGTGTTTCATTTCACACACTCACAACACTATTCCATACAGTGTTACCAAGAATGACATCCATCTTCATGTCGAAATAAAAGAATTGGATTTATTTTCTTCTGTTTATTCAGTGAGTATGGAAGAGAAGAATTATACAATTGTACAGCATAAAATATACATGCATACAAACACGTTTATATTTTAAAAAGTATTTAATTTTTAATATATTACAACGTGATAGTGTTCATGCTTTATAATAGTGTTTTGTTTTATATCTGATTAATTATTTTATTTTATTTTATTTTAATTTTATTTATTTAATTATTATTGTTTTCTTTGTTTATTTCCTTTCATATTAGGCTTTAATACTGCACACTTCCTAGTGTTTCTTCACTCAAAAATAACTCTGCTCATCGTGAAATATGGAAGTTCTGATTTTATAATTCGAGAGGTACATAATAATCATAACAACAATTCACGATTCGTATTATTTCAGAGTGCTTCATTTTCTGTATAACCGTGATAATTTCAAGTTGTGAGCTGAATTGTTTACCTATTTCAAAACATGTCAGTAAAACCTTTCTTCTTTTGTCTGTCGTGTAAATAAAACTGTCAAATTAAATATGAATAATTTATCGCAGCTTGCACTATAACAACAACAATAATAGTTATTCCCTTTACCATTTAAGCAAAAATAGTGGCGGGAAAGCTAACTTTAAACACAATGTGAGATCTGAGTGTATTAAAGTAAACATCAATAATAATAATAATAATAATAATAATAATAATAATAATAATAATAATGACAATAATAACAGTATTATACATTTAAAAAGTGGACTGTAGGAGTTTAATGAAAGTAGAACGGAAATAAGTAGACTAAGCAAATTAAAAAACAAAACAAAAAACAAAGAAAGAAATCAAAACGAAATTGGAGAGGTTACATCAAAAAACATCAAAAAATATGAATTTTAAAGGAAATAATGTAATACAAATATAAACAAACAAAAAGAAACCAACAAAAAACAACAACCAATATTAAAATTTTGTAAAATTATCACTAATTTTTTTTTTTTATATTATTATATACTATTATTATAATTATTTTTTTTTTTTTTTTGTTTTTTTTATTTATTATTTTCTATATATATATTTTTTACTTTAAATTCTGTTATATCCAATTCTTTTTGCCATCGACGTTTTACCAAAGTATTCATCATACAGTCTTATAGATTAAGGGCAAGACGACTACAAATAGTACAATATTTAATTTGGGTACTAAAAAAAAGTGAGTAGAATGTTGACTTAAAAATACGTTAATCCTGCAGATGTAATTAATGAATGAAGTCTGAACAGATTATGTCGTCACAAGGACAAATATGATCTTAACACTGAATTAAGTTAAAATGTTCATATTTCTTTTTTAGGTTTTATGTCTTGAGCAATATTAGTAATAAAAAAGGGACACATTTCATTCGTTTCAACATCGTTACACATTTGTGTGCAGCAGCATTTATTTTTAAAGCAAACAGAAATTTAAAAATTACAAACGCAATATGTTTTGTCTGTGCTCGAGCATAAATTATTATAATAAGTAAACTGACGTTTAAAACGTTACATAAATTATGATAATGCACACTAAGACGCCAAGAAACCTTATCTCAGCCGACATTGTGGAAAAAGTTTTCAAACTCAACGTTGCCAGCCTGATGGATTGCAACAACAGTGAAGAAATATTTCGAGCAAAAAAAAAACCAAACACACACACACACACACTATATATATATATGTATATATAATGCAACAACTATAGAGTCAGGATATGATGACTAGATAAATGTTTGGAACGGAAATATTTTTACTTCGGAAGCTTGTTATCTATATGTATATTTTTCTAATTTACTTCTTTAGTGTTAAATTGCTGGTTTAGAGCTCGAAATATCACTTAGAAAACAGTTTTCATTTAAAAACTAATAAATTTATCATTATTTGTTTTTTCATTCTTAATGTTTAAAATGTTTCGTTCATTCATACTTGGTGTTCTGTAACGATTCATTTTAACTTACACCATGCCACTATGACATTATTTACAATCCATTTCATTGTTTGGTTAGCAGTTGAACCATTTCGCTCAACCAAGTATGAAGATGGGAAAGTAGCAGCTGTAATTGTATTTTATAACATTTTGACATGTTGCTGAAATCATGCTGCAACGTTATATCACAAGTATATTAGCTCATCAAATAACTTTGAATGTGCATTATTTCCCTCAACCAGGAATAGATTTATAGTCCAAGAAGGTACTTTCTGTTTTTGAATTGGCAGTTTAGTTTAAAAAGACAATTTTACTATTTTAATTTCGTTTCACTGGTTTCCTAATATTGAATAGTACATTAAAACTATGCTTTTACTACTGTGTTTGTGTAGAAAAGTTATTTTGGACAACTGTCACTGTAATCGTGACACTTGAATATCCTTCAGTTTCTTCTACAAGAGACAACTTTCCTCATATCAGTTGCGCCTGGTACAAAAGGTATGACTAGCTTTCACGCTTCAGTGTGTCTGGATGTGAGTCTGTGACAAAACTGTCAAAAGACGCCTTCAAGGGTGGCAGCCAACGAGCCCAACTCCTAAAGAAGCAAGTCACAGACAACCAGTACTAAAACAGTGTTAAAATATATTAGTCAAACTAGCATGCATTGTCTTGTCATATTTCTTTTTAGCATTCCCAACCCCTTTGGTCAGCCGTAGCAGCTCAATTTGTGTATCTGTCTGCCTGTGTGTAAATATAAATAAAGTGGAAGTGCAGAAAAAACACATTTTATTTTATGATTTATTAGTATTTAGTTTATTAACGGATTTACATATGCATTGTGAAGAACCGAGCTAGAACTTCAGAGTGCAAAGACAATGTTTATAATAATTTTCTTATCTTAACATATAAGGATGCATATTTTTGAATGAAGAAGATGTAAGATTGTTATTTTCAGTGTAATGTTTTATTTTTTAGGGTGTGGTTATAAGGGAATAAAATGAAAACAACACTTTCATACTGCATTTCTGCTGTTCTTTAAACAATACACTTAGCTTCTTCAGAAAAACATCTAAAATTCTTCAAGTTTTCATGACTTAATGAAACTCATAGATCGTTAGCATCTTCCCTTCCACAGACATCTTTATAATACGGACTGGAGGGAAACTGGAAGAAGTTCATCCATGAAAAATTTGTTCCTTACTCCATTCTGTGTAATAGGTCAACCAAGAGCATCACGTCACTTGAAATACACTGTTATGAATATGCTATTACTTCCGCTGTAAAGAAATTTGCAGGTATTGGTGTAAAATATCTCAATGAAATCATCAAACACAAATATATCTTCAGATGAAATCTGGAACTCAAATACCAATTCACTAAAACAGTCAAACTCGAAGCATAGTAATCCTGTCTGTATTTACTACAAACAAACAAATTATTTATTTATTTATTATTATTATTATTATCATAATTATCATTATTATTATTATTATTTAGGTTACTTATATATATATTTATTTATTTATTTATTATTAGTTGTTGTCTAGATTGTGTATCAAATTTGTTTCTAGGAGCAATCCCAATAAAACAGTAAAAGAAAATAACAGAAGCAAAAGTAGTAGAGATAAGCACATATATAATTATTTACATATAATAAGAATATATAAGTTCATAAAAAACACATAAATAAATAAATCATCATCATCATCATTGTACAGTCATAGTGCCCCTTCCTGAGCTGCTTGGAATAACAGCAAACTGTGATAAGAAAACTTCATCTTCAAACAAAACCTTTTGTGGGAATATGAATGTTCAAATTGATATAAACCTGTCTCTTGTCCATGGCAGAGTTCTCTTGTTTTCTCTGATTAGTTAATAGTCAATAATTAAACTGTGACCATGTGATACTAATAAATAAATAAATAAATAAACAATTTATCTCCTTTAGGTATTTTATCTGCTTCCCTCATTTCCAAAATGCTGCAGTGTGATGGTTACTTATTCAAAGGCACAGCTCAGTCTAGAAACATCACTGGCCAGATTAGTTGTGTTTTTTTATTTTGGGTTTTTTGAGACCCTTGTGAACAGAAAGATCATCTGAAAAAAAATGCACCACTTGCCTGTGTCTATATTTGATGTTATTAATCAGGATTGCTGTGACATTGCTCAGTGCTTCCCTTTCAGACTCCTAATTACAATGGTATTTACCTGTTGGAATATACAGGGTGTCCCAGAAGTCACGCACCATGAAGATTTTTATTTAGATACACATAAATTAGTAGTATTTATCTGTTTTATAAAGAGAAAATATATCTGAGTCTTTTGTTATGATTATTATTAATAAAAATTTTATTCATATGTATCTAAATAAAAATCTTCATCTGGGACACCCTGATTGAATTTTGAATTTGTATCCTAGCAACTCCATTTTTGGTTGTTTCCTCAGCAATCCATCTGTATAAATGTGTTGATTTATCTTGAGAAGAGATTTTGTGCATATACTCTAGGTAAGAGCTCTTCTTTCCAAATTTGTCTGGATTCTCTTTTTCAGAATTCCTAACACAGACTCATGTATGTCTGGAAAGTTGCTCCTCTTCCATGCAGAATTCTGCTTTTGTTGGGATTTTCTTCATCTTATGATCTATGAACTTTGTATGAATATTTTTTTTTTTTTTTTTAATTATTATTTTTTTTTTTTAGTTCATTCCTGGTGTGTTAGAATTTTCTACTTGATTCATGTTTTTGTTGCCTTCCTCATTCTTGTCTAAACTTGAAATGTTATATGAGAGTTTCTTGCCTGACTTCAAATGACTGGACTCCTGTTACTGTGTTTGGAGCATGTGTGGGTGTTGTCTGTTAGCTCTAGTGATTATTCTTGAAGCTTGGTTTTGGATTTTTGCAATTTGTCAGTTTGCTTTTACTGCTGTTCTGCAGAATATCATTGAATATTCTAGAACTGATTCAGCACAGTTTTCTGCAGACATTTTTTTTATTATTATTTGATGATCCTGGTTACATCTTTATTACTGCAACATGTGATTAGGCTCTGCTAATGCATTTTTTACTATATCCTTTCCATGTCATCCTATGATCAAATAAAATCCCTAAATACAGTGGCTTTTAATTTAGAAGTAATTTGTTTCATTCTGACTGCAGTATGACTTTTACTTCTTTGTTGGGCAGAATGGAGACTGCATATATAATTTTGGTTGGATTTAGTTTAACCAGCCATGTCTTTGTTATTTCTCAGTCTTTATCCAGAGCTTCTTGTATTCTAACACTTATGTTGTGATGTAATTGTCTGAATACAGATAATCAAGTCATCTGCTTATCTTGTTCTATGAATCCATTGTGAGTTTTCCTTTAATATAGCATTACTAAAAATGATGTAGAGACTTTTGTGAGAGAAGTTATCCTTGTTATAAACCCTTGTTTCAAACTTTTTGTCCTTTTGTGTCTTTGATTGTAGAGATGTGTTTGTACTGGTAAATTCACCTATACATTTGTCCTGATATTCCACAGGGAGCTTGAATCCCTTCCTCCAGACATTTCTAGATCAATCCAGAAGCATGTACTTTTTCTTTGGAAAGAATCCTCAGTCTCTTGCGACATGCAGGTGACCAGATCTTCAATGGATCTGTTCATCCCTTAATTGGGAAGGTGATACAAAAGTGTGACATTTTATCTAATGCCAGTAGAGATTGTTTTTGGCTGGATACTGAGCCATGTTGAGGGTTACAGAATTTTACTATATATATATATTTTAATTTCATTATCTTTGATACTTTTATTGTTTCACAGCTCTTTACACTGGTTTTAATTAATCTTAAATCTTTATATATAAATTAGTCATCATTTTGATGTATTTATCTTTGCTTTGACACCCAATAGCCAATATATTTTTCATATTAGTGTTGTTATGAAACATTCATTCATTCATTCATCTGTTTTTTTAAATCCAGCTTGTATTGGGTAACAATGGTTCTGTTGTTGATCATTCTTTCCATCAACTTAACCACACATCTTGTTTAACTTATATATAATGTAAGCCATCTGGTTTGGATTTATCCTTTCCATTTTTGTGGATTTGGATTGTTCTTTCTCTTGATGATTGTGGTACAGACCTGCAAAGAAGATCTTTTAGTGTCTTTTACTGGATGCTGGAGTATTTCTCTAGTGAATCTTTATACACCACGCTCTACCTGTCATACCCACACCAAACAAGAAATCTACAGACAAAAACGACACTGCACAAAATAAAAAAAACACAACAAAAACACATACAGACACACAAAAATATGTCAAAATATGGACTAATAGAAAAACAGATTATGAGACATAAGAACGAGCAAAACAGAAAGTCAAACAAAACATACACATAAAATATAGATTCATGGCATAAAAAACAAATAAAAATTTATCAAAAACAATAAATCAAAACCTTCAGAAAGACTGATAAATATGGACAAACACAGACCACAAACCACATACACCTACATGATACAAAAAAACAAAACACACACACAAACCAGACACACCTACATGAAAACATGTCACACAACACAAAAAACATGCAAACACACAGACCCAAACACACATACAACAGATACATAAGAAATGCAAAAACAACACAAACACATGGTGAGTTTTATTTTGTGCTGTTTTTGTGTAAAATATAGATTCAACAGATAAGACAGACAAAAACATAGATGCATAGAAAGACATACACACACACAAACAAGACAAAAACATATGAATAACAGATTAAACACATACAGATGCTCCACAAACACCACAGACAGATATACACCAATAATAGATAGATGCAAAGACAGCTACACAGAACCACAGACAGACAAACACAGATGCAGGCAGACAGATGGTGAGAAGAATTTCTAGTTTGTTTTCTAGAGAATAAAATAAAATTTTGTTTTATTAATAATTATCTTCTATTCAAAACATTCACACATTGTTTCAGAGTCAATGGAAAATCTTCAGATGAGAATTGTGCTCTGGAGAGCTGGAAGATTGCAAACAATGATAATGGAGAAAATTTGATTTCAACTACAATCTAAAATAACATATTTTGACAAACATTAAGTAATGATGTAATTAAAATGAAAATAAATTAAAAATCAAAATTAAAAGGAGAGAAAATATAAAAATAACTCATATATATCTAAAAGTGTATACATCTACAACTTTTTTTTCTCACACAAAAAAATAAATAAATAAATAAATAAATTCTGCTATTAACAGGAAACCTGTTTGAATATAGATAATTTTAGATCATTTTTAATTTTTCACAAGATCACTAAACTGAAAATCTTCAGGAGATGGAAGATACTGAAATTCCATGGAAAGGCATTCGAGGATCAGGTTTTCCTTAAAGAACAATCCACAAAACATTAAGGAATAAAGGAAAATGCCCACCAAATAGAGCATGGACACAACAAGCTATATGTTATATAAAACAACAAGCAAATGAACAATACACAGGAAAACAAACCACATGAAACAAAATATCATTTAGAAAATGACAACACAGGATATAAAAAATACAGATACAAAACCTATATGACCAAAAAAGACACACACACAAAAAAGAAAAAACATAAACAAGAAAGAAGTAAAAAATTAATATCACACTGAAAACAAAACATAAACCTTAAACAAGAAGAAACATATACAAAACATACATCACACTGAACACAAAACAAAAACAGGCAACAACAACAAAAGTCATTTATAAATTAAAAATACCATAAACAATACACAGAATTATGCACATCACACCAACCACAAACAACAAATATGCAACAACAACAAAAATCACATAAATTAAACATATCATAAAAGACAAGGGACACAAAACATCACACCACAGCATTCAAAACAACACACAGAAAAAACATACAGAACACACACTACACATCACACCATACACAAAACAGACACATGCAGAACACTGGACACAAAAAACAGACTACATACTGCACAGGACACAGTACATGCAACAAGAACAAACATAAGCAAAAAACACATACAATACAGACACTTCAAATCAGACCAAGCACAAAGCATAGTACAGGGAACACAAAACAGACCTATTCACAAAAAAATACATATCATACCAAACATACAACTCAGACATACATATCATATCAAGCAGAAAACACACAACATACATCATACCAGTCAGAAAACACAAACATGCCACATCAACAATATAGAAAATACATATTAAGCAAAACAACAAATATACACCATACACCACATGGTGCATGGAACAGAACACCACACAGAACATAAACATTTACAAGATAAATAGTACACACAGCATACAGCACAAGGCCAATAAAACCTCACAACATGTACCAAGTGTATCATATACCAAAAACTCAATAATGTGTGCACAATCCATCACACTGTGCTGTGGTTGTTTTCTGTGTAGTGTTTTGTGGTGTGTAGGTGGTATGTTTTGAAGACGGTACATGTTGTGTTTGGTGCATGTACACACTACAAACCACACATACATAAAATAAACATACACCACTTACAAACACAAAAAAAACACCAAAATGACAAACATGCAACAAGAACAAACATGTATAATACATGCATTATAATAAATATTTATTTATTTATTTATTTATTTATTTATTTATTTATTTATAGATCTCACAACATGGTGTTTGAAAAAGGTATATATGAAGTTGTTAATGATAACTAAAAGTGAAACAATATCAGTAACAGACCTGCCTTTTAATTGTGACTTGTGATGTATATCAGTGATACCTCTTGTATGAATCATGTCTTTGATTTTGTCTTTGTTAATTTGACATGGTTTTAATTATATATTCGAAATAAGGTAAATCAGTAAGACTTGATGATTTAAATATAAACGGTGGATGATGTAAGATCTAATTTTTGTTTTTCCAGTATCTTCTTATCGTCCTAATTACTGTCACTTTCCCAACAAAAATGTAAACGCATTGCTATAGTTTCCAGTCGTTTGCCCAATCTTATCAAATTTAGAGTGGGCTTTTCCTCGTTTTTGCTTAGTTTCACTCCTTTCCTCACATTCAGTTTTGGACTCTTTTTCTTGCTTGCCATAATTGGTAAAGTGAAATTATATGAACCTGTGTTATCATTTCATTACAAACAATCAGTACCGCATAACTGTATTTTCCCCTCACAAAAAAGCCAAGCCTTCTTTTCTGTATAAATCCAAATAATAAATAAAATTTTAAGACCGACATACAGAAATGCTGGAACGTTCAGAACTCATTTTAAACAGTGAAATGTTAACAGATTTACTGTAAATTCACTGTAAATAATGTATTTGTACTTTGTTTTTTGTAAGAGTTCTCCCACTTCAGCTGTCATTTTAGCTGATTGCTTCACTAAAGCGGTATTTCTCATTAGAAAGTAGTGGTCACCAACAGAGATGGACAACGATAACATGCGCGCGCACACACACACAGAAAAAAACACTATAGACAACGCAAACACATAAACATGCACTCAAATCGAAGCTTGCACACACACACACACACACACACACACACACAAAACACTATAGACACATCACAAATGCATAAAACTCACTGAAATCGAAGCTCTCTCTCTCTCTCACACATATACATACACACACATAAAAACAGAACGAACAACTCAGACATAAAAATACAACACTAACTTATTTTACACACACACGCACACACACTGAAACATACAGAAACAAACGTATATAAAAACACGCATGTACATAATCATGTAAACACTATATATAAAGAAAAAAGCATGCACATAGAAACACATACATGCAACTATATAACGTACTTTTTTTTTCATATTATGTTTATTCAATGTGTGTTTCTGTGTCTTTCATTGCACGTTTTTGTTTCTGTGTGTGTGTGTGTGTGTGCGTGCGCGCTTCAGTGTTCCTGTTTGTATTGGTGCGTGTGCATATATGTGTTTTTGTGCATGTGAACGTATATGTACATGTGTATGTGTGTGTTTGCGAGCGCGCGCCAGTGCTAAAATTAAATCTTTGACCGTGTCTTCTTTGATGATTTCAGGCAGTTCTGTTTCTATCAACTCTGCACTGCTGAAGGAGTTATTTTGGTTGGGATTAAACATTTCCTTCAGCCAGAACAAGAGGTTAATGTGTGGCAGTACTTTCTTTTTTCACTCCACTTTACGCACGTTTTATTTATTTGGTTTATTTAGTTTATTTAGTTTATTTATTTATTTATTTATTATTATTATTATTTTGCTGCAGATATATCTTGATTGTTGTTGCAATCCATCAGCTAGGAAACTTTAAAGACTTTTGCCACGTCACGTCTGTTTTGGCTGATTGTCCTGGATTTTTTTTTTAAAGTTTCGTTTATGAAGAGTAAAAATGTCTTTGCATTATCATAATTTATGTAGCGTTTTAAACATCAGTTGACTTATTATAATAATTTATGTTGCACACAGGCAAAAAACATTGCGAATGTCATTTTTAAACGTCTATAGCTTTAAAAAATGCTGCTGTACATAAATATATAATGATGTTGAAAAGAATGAAAAAAAAATAATTATATATATATATATACAGAGAGAGAGAGAGAGAGAGAGAGAGAGAGAGAGAGAGAGAGAGAGAGAGAGAGAGAGAGAGAGAGAATTTTAAAGTAAAAATAGATAGAAAACCAAGTCACTTCGGTGTTTGACAGATTATATATATTTTTTTAAATATTTTTTTTTATTGATATTCTTTTTTTTTTTTTTTTTTTAAAACTGACAAACTGCTGTTTTAAAAAAAAATATCAGAAGTAAAGTAGACTGACAGACATAAATGCAGCTCCTTCACGAGTCATTAGTAATAATTTATTTTATTCAATTGTAGTTTTATAAATCGGAGAAAAATACAGCATAAATAAAATGTACTGAAATACGTGCACACAAAAATTTAATTTTGGTGTTACATTGGGAAAAATAGTCATGTTTTTTTTTTTTTTTTCAAACAAGATTTTAGCCTCTGTTGCTGGAATTGGTGAAAGCATTGAAAACGGTTATGATCTTGGAAAAATCCAGATTTTATAACTGATTTTCAAATAAAATTCTTTTCTGTAAAGACCTAACTAAGACGTGTTTTATCACAATGCATGTTGAAAAATAATTTATATATAAAAATTGAATATGATTGGTTTTTAGCTTTTTTATTTGAAAATAAACAAACTTGACAGATAATCAGTTAGGGATTATAAAAATATAAAAACTCAAAATTTTATCTGTAAATATTTTATTTAGAAAAGTTTTAGAACATTATTTCTTTATACATCTGACTAGCAGATTGTGAAGCAAGGTTAATTTGTATAAATATTTCACCAAGAAAGATATAGAGCAATAAAATGTGTGAAAACTGTTTTGAATTTAATAAAACACCCACTGATAACAAATGAATAGCAGCAGTTGAATAACATTTCTAAAATTGTAAGTAAATTCATTTTTATCATACTAGGGTTTTGTCATACAACAAATACACATTTTTTCTTTTTTTGTCATGGACATTAAATGTCAGTGTGTTGCTCTTGATGATACTCTGAAGCATGAGATGTTGTAAGAAAAATCATTTTTATCATACAACAAATACATTTTTTTTTTTCTATCATGGACATTAAATGTCAATGTGTTGCTCTTGATGATTTTCTGAAGCAGATTCATGTTTGGAACCAGTGATATCTTGTATTGTGGGTCATGAGATGTCATCATCCAAATGTTGCTCAGATCTGTTTAAAGCTGGTGATGAAGAGTATGTCAGTGGTGACATATTTGAACAGTCAGTTTTCTCAGATGATCTTTCTGTGGAACAGAGATTTGATTGCAGATCAGAAGTGCTCAAATGAGCTGTTTTACTGTAACTGGAAGATTCTTTGACATCATACATTCTTTTGTGTCTGTGTATTCCAGCTGTAGTGTCTGTGGTGGATGGAATGTCAAGTCCAAATAAGAATGTTGGTCTTTCATTTTCTTTGGTTAGTGTTGGAAGTTCCATCTTAATACTTTTCAACTCCTTCATGCAGATCTTCAGTTTGTTTATGACTAAGTCGTCATTAAATCTAAAATTATTTTCCAGAGTGTGTAAGAACAACAAGATTTCATCTGCCAGCTTTTTTTTAATATGACCTGAAAAGTAAATAAACAGTAAAGAAAATAATTCCAAAATGTTGAAATAATCTTATTGTTTAAAAAATATTTATTTAGTTAATTTTGTTTCTCAAGCATTAAGGTAAATGATTTAGATGTATATATATATATATATTTAGTATATGGCTCATGAGGCACAAGTTATTCTCAAACATTAAGTTCAGAGGTCTTCTGATATAAATATAATAACAAATTCAAAAGAACTACATTTAAAAACAATTGGTATCTTAGTCGTGTGTTTTTTTTGTTTTTTTGTTTCCTTTTCCTCAACTTTCACAAATTAATGAGACTTACGCTGATGAATTTTAATAATGCAGTAAGCCATGCCAGTCAGTGTACTGTCACCTTCAAACATCCATATGTCCCACAGCCTCAGAGTCAGATGAAAGGGCATCTGTAAAATTTGATCTCAAACAGTTTTAAATATTTTCAAGTTCATTTTATGATATCTTGTTATGAAAACATGAATGAATAACCATTTATTTTATACATTTTTTATTAAATGTTAATAATTATTTGAGGTCAATCTAATAGGCAAATATAACTGTATCTGCACTGAACATACCATGACCTCTGATAAATATCACTAGTACAACAGAAATTAGTATGTGGAAAACAAACTTGGCAGATGTTAGGGTTAGCAGAAGAAGATAAATAACTTTTAACAAACCATTGACTTACCTTGCCCAAAAAACACTGCAAAAACCATTTAATTGTATACTGTGCTGAATATACTTCATTCTTCTCCTGTACAGATATAAAAAAAAAATAAATAAAAATTTACATTTTACCAAAGTCCTCAGCTACTTTTTTTTTCACATTACAAAAGACTTAGTGAAAAAATAAAAAGTAAAATTTAATATTTAAAATTTAATGGCACTTTTTTCACTGATTGCATAAACTGACTAAGAATTAAGTGTAAATATTATTTCATGTTATAAAAAAAAAAAATTTTTTTTTTTTAAATACAACAACTTAAACAAAAAATTTACTCCAATTAGAGGTGAAACATCTGCTTTTAAAATGAGTAAAAATGTAAAATAACAAACCAGATGTTTTTTTGTTTTGGGTAACATTTTTTCCAAAATAACATCATGATACTCTAGAAACCGGAACAGTTTTGGAAAGCCAGGAATGAAAAAACCTAATAAAAAAATAAATCCATTCAACATTTCATTTATTTTATTTTATTATTATTATTATTAATGTTTTTTTTTTTGTTGTTTTTAGTTTTCAGGTTCAAAATTTTATTGAATTACTTATTTTATTTGTTTGAACATGTTGTCACCTCTTTAGGACTTTCTGTTCTACCATCATAGCAAGCCTCTGGAAATGGATTTTGCATTAAAATTAGGTGACAAGACTTATATGTCATAATAGAGTTTTTGCATGCCTAATTCTATAGAAAACTCCCTGTACATAAATATAGATTTTAAATTGCATTTTTCTTTTATTATATGTAATATATCATAGAAAAGTGTGAAACGATTAACCACAATATAAATAAGAAGTTTTGTGAGTTTACATTTCTTCTTTATATAAATTATATTAACCACTAAAACAACATTAATGCTTAGTAAATAAATTAAATATGAATGTTCAAAATCAAGAGGTTGTTCTATTCTTGGATTTTGACACATTTGAATGTAAATTTTAATCAGCATGATGTAAACTCTTTTTTTCACATATCTGCCACTATAGATACTGTATGTTACACACAGGAATCATCTAACCATGTAAGCTGTGCTTTTCATCCAAAACCAACTGAGATAATGACCAAAATGCTTCCTGTAAAAAAAAAAGAAAGAAAGATATATCTATATATATATAAAAATAAATAACATTTAAAAAACATCACCTCATAATAAGGTGTATTAAGAATAATAGTGATGTTACAATTTACACATAATAAACATTTTGTTCAAGATGTTCATCTTATTATCACAACTGATAATGATTTTCTGTGGAATTCATTTTTTATTTCTGATTCTAGTTTCTTTGTTTCATAAATATTAAATATATTCAGGAAACTGAAAAAGTATAAATAAATAAATAAATAATAAAACAAATTAATTTGATTACAAAACTACAAACATAAACAGAAAAAAGCCACATCAAACTGCCAGTTATTTAACACAACACTTTGCATTACCATGACTATATATAAAAAAATATAAATATTTTTATTATTTATAATTATTTACCTCTTCATTCTGATACATCAACAACGTAGCCACAATTTCGTTCATTCCCTGGCAGTAACCAAGTTCTGGATTGTAAACAGAAAATGCTGCCAGTATGTGAAATAACTCTTGTTGCCTGAACATGAAAATATAAAACCAGAATTTAAAATAAATAGATGAAGTGATCATTTAATTACACCAAGGAAATGAAATAGATTAACATTACAACAATATTATTTATATCTTTAATAATTTAATCTTCTTTTGCAGCTTATTTGCTACACACTCGACTAATTTTTGTAATGACAGATTTGTTCTCTTTGTAGATCTACACATCTGTAAAAGAATATATGTGTGTATATCTACTATTTGTTTAGAAGAAACTCAGTTACTTTGTTGTATTTTCCTCTTTGAACATGATGTTTTTCCGAAAAGTCCTGATGACATCCAAATCTATTTGTTCAATGTATGTTGACTTCTCTATAATTTGCTCTTTCAATTTCTATGCATAAAAAATAAAATAAATAAATAAATGAATAAAAAAAAAAAAAAATAATAATACAATTCATGTTCAATCAATTGTAATGTTTTTAAAGTTTTGGTTTATTTCTGGCAGTAAATTGAGAAACATTGGTATTTCAACTTAAAGCACAAACAGTTTGAAGCCCTGTGTGAAATAAATTTAAATAAATATCAGTAAAAAAAAAAAAAAATAAACATTTGTGAATTTTACACAATGTTTAATACAAGTGTTAATTTAATTTTGAAAACGTTTTATTTTTCTTTACAGCCCAGTTTATTTGAAAGTCATACAAATCCACTTCAACAAAAACTGAAATGTACAGACCTCATACAGGCCTGGATTTGCATCCATTACATTCTTAGTGTTCAACAGTCCAGCCCACACTTCCCTCGCAGTCTGTCAGGAATGCCTTTGTAAATACGTTTAACAAACTAAAAATAAACAAAACATATTTACATTTTTACCTAACATCTGTATTCAGTTAAATTTCTTTCTTTTTTAAAATATTATTAATGTTGATAAACTATATGAATTATAATAGTTATTTTACAAGAATATGTTATTAGAATATATTAAATAACAATGAAGAATTATTTTGTCTTCCATGTCATCATTAAAGAGATGTGTTATCAGCTGTTCACCTTATCTCTTGGGTAATACTGGTCCCAGTTTTCTAACATTTTTAACCACTTTTTCACTCTCTTTAATTCTTTTGCACAACTCTGAAATTCCAGATGTAAGAAAAATAATTTTATTTAATGAAAATAATAATTGAATAAAATGACAGTCAACTTCTTTATATTTATTATCATTTGTTAAGTGTGTGTGTGTGTGTGTGTGTGTGTGTGTGTGTGTATATATATATATTGTTAATAATAATTAACCACTATACTACTTGGAGTTTAAAACACATACACATATATAAAATAAATAAATAAATATACACAAATACCTTAACTTCAGCACGATCAGGAAATTCAGGCAATGGATAATCACTGAAATATAAATTTCAAAATTATCTCAACTAGCATCCATTTAATAGTTAAAATAATGTTGATCTACTTTTATAATGTACTTCATCTTCAGGGAAAGAGATAGAAAATGAGAAAGAAAGAGTCACTGAGAGAGAATGACAGAAAGAAGAGAAATTATTGCCTCATCATGTTTTAAACTTATTTGGGTTTAAAAACAAAAATGAATAATGAATGACTCACTGGATAAACCCATATCTATCTGTATATTTATATACTTCAAAGTCTGGATCTGCCAACACTTCTCTCTTCTGAAATCAAACCCAACTTTATACACATTCAGCATTTCAGCAATTTTTGTTAACTTTTAAAAACTAATGAACACATAACTAATTATGATTACCTAACATTCACATGATATACACATGGGAATTTGTATTATTTCTTTTATTTTCCCCATATTGGATAAAAACAGTGTTAGCAATATAAACTTCTTCTGATTAGACAAATACAGCTATGGATGAGTTGAAAAACTACTTTTAAAAAACAAGCATATATGAAACATTAACAGGCTGAAATCTTTTTCAATCATGGTATACTAATATCTATACATATAAAACATTAACAGCTTTATATTTCTTCCTGAAAAAATTAAGACAGGCTGAAAATTCTCTAACTTACACACAACTTTTAAATATACAAAATTTAATGATTAATAAATACTGTTATAATATTTCCTAGATAACTAATGAAAGTTTTAAACCTAAAAATAACTTGCAATAACTATGTTTACACAGTAATGTAGAACTTAATTCTATTTTTTATTGGTCTTATATTAGAAATTAACTTTGCTACATAACTTGTTTACATAACTTGTCTTATAGTAGAAATTAAGTTTGTTTACATAACTTGTCTTATAGTAGAAATTAACTTTGTTACATAACTTGTCACATGTTAATACTGAAAAGAATATACACTGAGAACTGCAAACCTTTGTATATTTAGAGATAACATCTTTCTTCCTGTGAGAGGCATTTTCCACTTGACTGCAATCCAGTAAAGAGCTCTGAACTATAGTGCAATAAATTTTTATTTTTAATAAATTAGATTAAATAAAATAAATCTTTAAAAATATGGAATAAGCAGGAATCAGAATGAAGTAAAAATTCTTTGCATGTAAACACATTTTAAATTAGAGTAACCTTAATTGTTTCATTGTCCTTACATGTAATCACTAAAACATGATTTTGAAATCCTATGGATATTTGATTAATGAAACATTTATTAAGGTTTACTTTTAAATAAATAAAATAGAAAAGAAATGTTTTAAAACAGAAAGACCTATCAAAGGCTGTATGGAAAACAATACAAAAATAATTCTAAATGCCATCTTTCTTATGTAAGAAAATATAAAAAACAAAAAAGTTTTATTTTATTTTATTTTATTTGGGGTTTTTTAATAGAAGTATATGTACTTAGTATTTTGTGGAGAATGCCTTTTCCAGATTTTACATTTGAATTATTCCAATTTCTTACTAACTACAAAAGTTTATAAATCTAAAGAATGAAATCCATTCACATTAATTCCTGAAGATGCAAGTCAAATATACTTACACATTATAGCAGATATCATTAATATCCAAATACAAACTGAAACACTGCCCTGAAAACTATGAAAGTAAATAAAACAAACACTGAAATAGGAAACATTTTTAGTCTGTGTATGGCAGTGTATGTGTGTATATATGTGTATTATGTTTTGTATTAATTTTGTTTTCACTCACTCATTTTGAAATATAGTACAAATAAACTTAACTATAAAATATTTGAATTGAATAGATTGTTTTAAGACAGAATGTTGTAAAATTATTATTACAATTTCTGTTTGCTTGTACTTGGGGGCATTATTTATTGACGCCATTTTGTCATTCATATTATATTAAAATGTTTTATAATATTTTAACAAAATCAGTTAAGCATGCATTTCAGTTTCATTTTATTTAACACTATGTAGATCATTTAGAATTACATCCAGTTTATGGATAACAGAAATATTACACAAAATAAGTTAAAAACAGTATATTAAGTGTTAAATTTTATTTACTTACCATTTATTTTCTGGTATAACGTCACACCCTTTGTTTTTCAAACTGAGGCCATGTACTAACGTCATGATTTTCGGAATTCAACGAACGGTACCACTGTCTTGGAAGTTCAAGTTGAATGTAGTGATTGAATAGCACTGAACTTGTAAGCAGACCGATAAAAATGTGCCTCCAAGTTTATATATTTATCTGAACAAATATCGTCCACATTCTCTCTCTCTCTCTCTCTCTCTCTCTCTCTCTCTCTCTCTCTCTCTCTCTCTCTCTCACACACACGCGCACACACACATAGTTATTACTATTATAGTAGTAGTATTTGAGTTTTCATTTATTTGGTTTAAACATATCGATAAGTAAATAATGCTATATCTATATTAAGTGCAATAAAACAACACGTTATAGAAATAAAAAATTATTATTATTATTATTATTATTTTTATTATTATTATTATTATTATTATTATTTGTTTAAAGAAGGGGATGTAATCAAATTGAACAAACCAATACTGTGAGCGTAATGGGTAATGGCTAAACAACAAGAACAACAGAACAACAACAATAAATAAAAAATAAAATAAATTAATTAAAAAAATAAAAAAAATATATAAAAAAATAAAACAATAATAATAATAACAATAATAATAATAATAAAAATAATAATAATAATAATAATAATAATAATAATAATAATAAATAAATAAATAAATAATAGAATAAAATAAATAAAAATAAATAAAAATAAATCATTAAATAAAACAAATCATTAAATAAAAAAATAAATAAATAAATAAATAAATAAATAATAATAAATAAAATTATTTGGACATATAATTTGGTTCATAACGTTTTGGCAGACCTTTGTTGGTTTATCGCTTGTTTATTTCTTAAGAGGCTACAACACACACACACACACACACACACACACACACACACACACACACACACACACGAGAACTGTCTCTTGTTTTTGAACCAAATGCTGTGACTTTAAGAAAATTCGTTACATGATCCAAAATAAAATCAATTTTGATTTTTGTGGAAAATCACATTATCATTACCAAACATCGTCAAATGTTTTTTAAAAAAAAAATCATAAATAACTGGAAGTTGTGAAAAAAGCTGAGTTAAATGAAGGCGATGAGGCGTTTTGTCCACATTTGTTGGATGTAATAAAATAAAAGATCTAAAAATTATCTCATAAACAGTCAACTTTTTTTTTCTTGCTTTAAAGGTAGAAATAATAATAATAATAATAATAATAATAATAATAATAATAATAATAATAAAAAGACTGTTTCCTATATCTTGTTTTGACATATTTATCATTACCGTAACATGGTATAATTACACACTAGAACCTACAAAATACAAATAAATAAATAATATACAAAAAAACAACAACAAAAAAAAAACAATAATAACAACAACAACAAGATCAGAATACAATGTAATATTAAAATCGTTGATATTTGTCACTGTGGCGATATATAATTCAACAGACTTCATTAATCATTTCATTTGTACAATAAATCATTTGTAATTCCTAATAAGTGGACAATTTTAATATGCTTTTTAATTTGATTAAAACAAATAACTGAATAGGCCTGGACTTACTATATTTTACAACAGTTTCTTCAAAATAAGCATAGTATTGTTTTTATTGTTCTTGCTCATAATAAATAAGATAGTATGACCAATAATTCTGTTAAAATTGATAGCAAACAATAGTAACGGTAATCACGTCAGTAGTGTACATAACTAATTTAAAAATAATTATATATATATATATTTATTTTCTACATAACTAATTTAAATATATATATATATATATATATATATATATATATATATATATATATTTAAATTAGTTATGTAAAAAAATTAATAAAAATAATAATAAAAATAAATAATAAAAAAAATTAAATTAAAATAAAAAGAAAACATTAATAATAAAAGAAAACCCGAAAATATCGCTGGTATTGTTGTCAATGTTTAGTTTATTTCGGCAAAATCTGGTGACAGACTATGACCAAAAGTTTCATGTTTAAATATACTAAATATGGTAACAAAAATAACATAAAATTAATACGAAAGGGCCGCAATGTTTAGCAATAAATTTTGGTGGTTATATAAATTTGTTTTGATTTCTCCATTCTCAGCAGCCCATAATCCATGACAAATCTTGTATTTAAAAGCAACAGATAACATTTTAACTTTTACAATAATTTATAGTCTAATGCCATCGTTTACTAATGGGCTTCCGTAGTTTGCCGTACTGAAGAACGACTGGTCTTCCATTTTAGGAATTACAGCTATCGGTCTAATAGTCACTATTCAGCAAGATTTTTGAACGAGACCGAAAGGAAATATGGCTGCCTCCTTTAGCTTTAGGTCATTTTGTGTTTTTCGATTGCCATGCACTCGTCATTTTTTTAAATCAGATACTGTAATTAATGCTGAGATTCGATCTATTTGTGCATTATCGAAATGCTTGACAGTAATGCACAATAATATGGATTCAAATCTGGTTTTTCATAATTATCGAAGCAGACGACACATATTCTCATTACCTAATGTTGCTGTTGTCAACACAGTTGGAAAACGACTGCACAACCAAGATGCCGTATTGGAGCGAACATGCTGGAAATGTGGAAAGTCGACAGATCCATATTTGGAACTCTTTTTTTGCAAATGTGGCGTTGTGCAAACACCGGCAGATATTAATTTCTTTCAAATGATGGGTTTGGAAGAGTCCTTTGACGTTGATGTAACACATTTATCACAGATGATGATTGAACTTCAGAAAAGACTTCATCCTGATAAATTCAGCAATAAATCAGAGGTTTGCTTGCTCTCTCTCTCTCTCTCTCTCTCTCTCTCTCTCTCTCTCTCTCTCTCTCTCTCTCTCTCTCTCTCTCTCTCTCTCTCAGTTTAGAACTATACATTGTCAGCAGAGATTATACTGAATATTTGACTATGGCTTGTTGTTCTGCTACTACAAAAATGTCATATAAAACCCACTTTTTATTTTTTTGTTCATTTTTAAATATCACTTTCTGTTTTATTTTATTATTATTATTATTACTATTATTATTATTATTATTATTATTTTTTCAATTTGCTCTAACAGCAGGACAATAAATCATGCTGACATCACTAAAGCTTTTACAGTCATTTTCAAAGGGATATCACAATTGTACCCCAACCATCACACTGTTTTTCACCCCTTGATGATGCTCCAAAATGCAAGATGGCAACAGGGCTGTACTGGATTGTGCCAATTGTCTAATTTTAATTATAACATTTAAAAGACATTTTCTGGTTTACATAAGACAAATTATTATTTCCTAACATGGGTGTAAAGTTGTTCATTTATACTCAAAATCTGTTAAACTGCAAATATTTTAATATTTTAATAAATCATTTTTATACTATAGTGCAAAATATTTAAATTTGAAACTGCTTTTTATATACTGAATATTAAAATAAAACATTTATAATGGTTTGTTTCCTTGTTGGTAGAAGGATGTGTTGAACCTTGAGAAGTAGGATTTATAACTATTGAGACAAAACTAATAATTACAAACTCTAAAGATGATGCATGGTAACATAGTGGTGGGTATATGCAGATCAATTTCCTGTCTATCAGTCAGTGCAGCTTGACAAGTATTATGTGATTTATATACAACATCCACTGTTTTAGGTCTCAGAAAGCTTACTTCAGATCTAAATGAGTTAAGACTGCTCATCATCATCATCATCATTATTATTGCTATTATGATTTATTTTATTTATTTATTTATTTATTTTTTTTGAGAATGTTTTTTTAAATGTTAACAAATGTAATCAGCATTTAGGAATGAATTATGCATTAATCCCTTTAAAACCATATTCAGATATCATGGTTTTCTAGTGTATATTGGTCATTTGGAATATTTTAACATTACTCTTATTTTATTTTTCAGACAGAGAAAGAGTTAGCTGAAAAGCAGTCATCAATGATAAATAAAGCATACACCACTTTGTCAAAGCCACTTTCAAGAGCTGTATATCTTCTGGAACTTCATGATGTTCCAATCAAAGAGAAGGAGGAAATGGATGATTTAGAATTTCTTGGACAGATCATGGAGATGAATGAAACACTAGCAGAAGCTCCAGGCAAGGATGAAGTACAGGTTTTGGAACAGAAAGTTTCTGAGCATCTCAACTTCACTCTGGAAAAAATCTCTAATGCTTTCAGTTGTGAAGATTATCTTGCAGCAAAGCCGTATGTGATAAAATACCAATATTATGTCAATGTTTCTGATAAAATTAAACAGTATTACAGAGGCTTGATGACATAGACGTTCTCGGACTGTTTTCTAAGTATACTGGATGATTGGTGGAACTTACAAATGTAACTTTTTAATAATAATGCATAATTTTACCAGTTTTAACTTTCTTGGTAGAAATTTTATTTATATTTTACGTGTGTAACTGTGGCTGCATTTTAGTTACTAATCCATGACTAAATTCAAAACAAAGTTTCAGTTTCACCAGGTCTTGTTTAAAATAATTGTGTTTTCTGCCTTTAAAGCAATAACTTCATAACACTGTATTTTTTTTTTCTCATAAACTGAAAGGCTATAGTAATATTTTTAACTTACATAAATCATTTTTTAGTTAAATATACTTTTGTACGGAAATAAAGACACTGACCTTAAATGATTAAATGGATATATGATGTATTTGGAGACATTTTATTGATAGTATCTGATTCAGATATTTTAAGTTTAGTAACATATGTATTAAACTGTCTTTGTATGTGATTGAAATATTATTGTTTATTGTAAAATTAACATAATTAAAATTTTTAAAGCTATTTTGATTGTTTAAATAATATCTATTTCTGATAGTTTTTCTGAACTACATACACTAATTTTTTCTAATCCATAACTAATGATTTTAATGGCTTTTAATAAAACCCTGACATATAATTTTATATGATATATTATAAATTTCAACTATCATTTTTCAGTTACACGAAAATCATAATTCTGTGTATACCTTGTAAGTAGGGTATAACATGATAAAAAAAAAAAAAAATCATTTAAATATTTATTGCTTACAATAATCATTATATTGAACCCATTTTCTAAATAAAGTCTTTTGTACCAGAATCTTGGGTTTTTGCATTTCAAGGTTTTTGGGAAGACTTTGCTCAGTAAACTTGTTTTTACATTCTCAGGATAATGATTTGTTACTTTAAGTTGTTAAACTTTCTTTTTGTTTTATATATTTTATTATCTTTTGAGCATGAAGTATTAAAATGTATTTTAGTATAAAATAGTGCCTTTAATTTATGGAAGCTGAAAGTTTGTCAAGTATCTGTTTTAGGATAAACAGTGTATAAAGATGTCAATAATTTACAATAATCATAGATAATAAAATGGATTTGTTATTACTTGGAGAATGTATATTAAATATTTGAATAAAGTTGGTATTTGTTCTCAATAATTTTGTCTCACAGCAATTGGTCATAGATTTGTTTTTCAGTTGATTACAGTATGCTTGTCTGTTACATGTTGAGGATCTGTGGTCTTCCAGCCGGTGCTGTGTTATAGTACATCAAAAGCTGTATTATTTTGCCTGTTAGAAGCTTACATGTAGCTATTGACAAGGAATCTTAGTGTCTGCAAGGCCAAACGATTTTAATGTGAAAAATGAATCATTTAATTTAAAACAGACAAAACTGAACAACGTGTTGAATGTCTTTCCTGGTTTATTTACATGTATATGCAATCATTTTTATATACAGACACACTACAAAAACAAAAGTTCTTTCTTGCAATGTAATCGAATGGACTGTAAGATTTGTACAAAACCAAAACACTTGGCATGTGAGAGAAGTGATCAAGAAATGTATATCAACCATGAGTGAGAACTGACAACATCAACACAACACAGGAAAAATGTCACTGACACGTACACATTTCTTGCTATAGACACAAAACAAGGAAAATTCAGACATGTTCAATGAGATACATGGTTGATTGTTATGTACAATGTAAGTCTGCAAGCCATGGTAAGGCTATGTTCATCAACATAATTATCTTGCTCAAATTTGGATCATGGAAGGAAAAGTTGATCTTTCCATCAATTTCTTCAATTGTAACAATGATTTAATTTTATTTCACAGGTAACTTAAATTTAATTAAGTTAAAATGATCAATACAATTTTATTTCATTAAAAATTATATTTAAAAATAAAAAATAGTAATAATTTAAATAACAAATAATACTATTATTAATATCAATACATGTATAAGATTCTAATATATTTGTACTAGTTATGTATTTTAAATTATTTTACCATCCATTCCAAATAAAAAACAAAAATGTAAAATTGAAATACAATTAAAAAAGATTTTGGCATCAATGTGATTCTAAAATGAGGTCACCAGTTCTTAATAAATTAAAAACAAACCAATTGCTATGCTGAGGCAGTTACAAAATTTTCAGGATTTTTATTTTAAAAATTTTTTTTTTTTTTTCATGTAAAGGCCATTCTTCATTATTAATATTAAATGAAATCAAATATGTCTTAATTCCCAATTCTAAAAAAAAAAAAAAAAAAAAAAAAAGAAATTACTATGTTTTTATGCTCTAACATAATGTTAGGCATTAGAAGTAATTTAGAATACAGTTATGCACAATTGCTTTCTTCTGTGATATGTGTAAAAAGATATTAGTGCTGAAATCTCTTCCAACACAAACTTCTATTAATTGACAATGCACGTAATGAAATGTTATAGTTGTTACAGGGTAAAATGGAGCTTTTCAGATGTTTTGTAACAGTATTATTTTATTGTCTTACTTCCAATGAGTGTCGAGTTTTGAAAAATAATCAGAAAGTACAAAGAATGTTACTAGATTATTTATATTTGCTACCACAGCACTCTTCAAGAGAAGATAATCCACAAGACCAGCATTTGATTCTATTAACAACAGAAATTAAAGTGAAGATTATAAAAAAGAAAAAAAGATAATACTAAAATAAAATAAATTTAAGATAAATAACTCAATAAATCAATAAAAATAAGAAAAAAAAAAAAATCAAAAATCCTAATTAAAATAAGTTTTAATGTTTATCAATCCCTGGATTTCAGTATGATTCAACATTAAAAAACATGAATTATTTAATCACTTTGTTAAATAAGCTAACATTAAGAAAAAAAAAAAAAAAGTCACTGTTTAAAAGGTGAACTGGTAGAAAATGGCTCCAAAAGAATGTTGACTAGTTTTGTGAGGTACCAAACCTACCCGTGCACTCATCACTTCACTGATGTTAATATGTATTCTGTAACTGAAATTATATATGTAGCTTATTTAGAATTTTTAAAGAAAACTAAAATATCACCTTGCCTGACCAGAGATAAAATACATTATTTTTGAGTAACTAATGGGTAAATAATATTGCAGACTCAATCTCAATATTCATTTAATTTATTACTCTACATTTCATAACAATTTATGAAATGAAATACCTTTTTCTTTGATTTGTTTTATCCAAAGATTATGTGCAAAAAGGAAAATTTAAGATAATTTTGTTCTTGCCATCGAAATTACTTTTATTTCTGTAACCAAAAAAAGTGAGTGTGATATAAACATTGTAACAGTTTTATCTCGATTTGTCACTTAACACAGTAATCAAATGTAACTGAATCACAGGGTGTGTTTATGAGATAATGGGAGAGTGATGCCATTCTGAAGAAAAACAATGGACGGTCTTTCCACCTGATTATATTTAAATTTTATCTTTACACAACACAAAAACATGTAAAAATGTGAAGAATTACAAGCATAAAGACCAGATCAGAAAAAAAAAAAGAAAAAAAAAAAAAAAAAAAAAAAAAGTTTTCCAATCAAGGACATTAATATAATCAATAAATACAAAAATGATGAATAAAATGATGAATATAATTGTGATGATGATGACAAAATAAATGTAAATGCAGTTTTTCTGAGATAATGAGTTGACAAAAACTGGAATTAAGTTTCTGTGACAACACATTCCATGAGACAATGTACCTGTCCCACTCTACTATATGCTTGATACTTCAACAGTACTAGTGTAACATCTGTGATTCACCGTAAAGAACAAAGAGTCAGAGAAATTTTATCCAACAGAAATTATTTTTTTAACCCATAAGACAAGCTTGAATTTGTAAGTACTAGGTTGTCATAGAAACCAGTTTTCTTTCATTAAACAGAATGAAATCTTTAATACATTATACATATACAAATAAATGAAAATTAAAAATTTATTTAAAAAGAAGTAATTCTGTTTCTAATGAGTGACAGTATTAAAAAGTATTTTGTAGGGACAGCTATTAAAATTTGTAATTAAAAAAAATAATCTAAAAACTTAATTTTAAAAAAAAAATGTATAAAATTTCATTACAATTTTGCTCATTAAAACAGCCTAAAACTTCTTTAACAATAATAATATTAAGTGATAAAATGATATAAAAATTAAATTAATGTTAATACTTTCATTTTCTTTCACTAATTAATTTATATTTGCTTTATCATTGTTAAAAAATAAATAAAAAAACATAATTAGTAGAGGATAAAACACAAACGGTTAATGTGATGAACATAAAAATATTTTTAAAAGCAATTATCTATGTACAGAATTAGTTTCTAAAATTTATAATGTCACAAATAAATAGCTGACAATGTATAAAAATGTTTCTAGTTAAACTTTGAAGAAACAACATAAATCATTATAAAATTTTAACAATGTGTCAGATTAAACATCCATGCTGTTTGCACATAACTTCATTTCTGGTTCTCTTTTACTAGACCAAACAAGAAGAGGTAGAAACTAGACCCAAAACAGTTATCACAATCAAGAGAAATGTCTAATTTCTGAACTTAATTTTTATGCACTTCATGTTTGCTGACTAACAGCATAAAAAAAAAAAAAAAATATATTAAATTCAAACTAAGTACATAAATGTGCATATGCACTGAAGCCTTGTATGCAACTAAATAATAATAATGTAAAAATACTAAAAATAATTTTAAAAAATTAATTAAAAAAATAAAACAGAATTCAACAAAAATCTGCTTCTTTTTTTCTCTCACTTTTCAAATACAGATAAACAATTTTGTTTCAATAATTTTAAACCTGCAGTTTGTTAATAACTATTGCATTAAGCTTTCTTAATATGTTAAATGTTTGATATGCCAAATACACACAAAACTTTTACACTAAAAAATAGAGAACAAGCAAATAATGACCAGTATGTGCATACAGACATGTCCAGATCAAAATGTTTTGTAACCTGTGTAATATTTCAAAGTAGAGAGAAGAAGAAAAAGATAATGTAACTGTACGTATTTCTAAACCTGTTATTTATGAAAACACTAGTTGCAGAGTTTACATTTTTGAGGTTGGAATAATTATCCCAATGTGTTAATTAATATAAATTAAATAACATTTGTAAATGTAAATCAATAAATACCCAATAATAAATTAATTTAAATTTTTTTTTTTTTTTTTAAATTTCATTGTATTTACATTATTACTGTTAGTTTTTATTATTATTATTAAGATTACAGTTATAACAGTAATGATTTATTTTTTAATTTTCCTAAATATAAATAGTAATTTATCCCTTAAGAATTTTAAGTGCTAACCATGATGTAACCAGCAACAAGTATTATAGTCCAGCACTTTGAAAAGTCACACGTTGATGGATTGGACAGCCTAGGTAGATATATATGTCAAAACAAACAATGCTTACTCCTATGAGGTACACATTCATTACCAGCACAATAAAACATAACACAAATTGCCTGTAGCATGTTAATAAAACTATAAACAATTAAGAATGAATACCCGTATTGTTTTCGATTGAAGAAATCACCACATATTAAAACACCAACCACAGTCATGAAGAAAAAAAAAAAAAAAAAAAAAATAATAAATAAAATAAATAAATAAAACATTATCTTGTAGTTAGTGATTCACAAATAAATACATCTAGCATGTCACACACAAAAAGCAACATTTAAAAACAAAACAAAAAAAACCCATAATAATAAAAAAATAAACATAAATATATTTCTTTCAAAGAAGAAAACTAACTTGCATAAACAAAAGGTAAACAAAATTTCAAAATAAAGACAAGACTAATGAACTATGGTGTACAGTTACATTTAATCTAGACTTGAGTAAGTGAGTGTTTTTAACAAGAACTAGCAGATAACATTTAAAAACTATTTTTAGGTACTGACAGCTAATTGAAAATTAAATAAAAAATATTAATAAAACTGAAATAATATGTAAAAACTTTTATTAATGCTCTCACATTTTTTGTCAGTAAAATACATGCACTGCTACCTCTTCTTATCAAATAATAATAATTATTTATAAAACTGAATTTCATTAGGTTTCTATCAAAGATGATTTGTACATTATTTATTAAACAATTTTCAAAAACTTTGTCATTTAACAATCTGGAATATAGAAAAATGTAATTAAGGCAGAATCTTGTTCACGCTTTTAAAGTTCCTTTGAGCATTGCAGGTAATTTGAAAATAGAAAAAAAAAAAAAAAAAATAAAAAAAAAACAATGGATGAAGACAGCAATGGAATTTTCTTATTCTGATTATGATAATAATAGATGTTACACTTGTCACAAAATTTTTTTTTTTTTTAATGTTCACACTTTTCAGGAATCTTTTATTTCCACATTTAAATTGATTTGTGGGAAACATGCATGCATATTTTAACTTTTCTCAAAGATGTGATAGACTGGCTTAAGGGAGTTATTTTTAACACACACACTGGTCCATCTGTCTGCACTTTCAATGCACGGAAATAGTTCATGTATTTACGAGACAGAGATTCATATATGTAAAATCTCATTTTTAATATGCATTAATAAAAAAAAAAAATGTGGGAGGCGCTTTGTTTCAGAAAAAAAAGAAGAAAGAAGTAATTTTTACTAGTCTTTGGGAAAAAACAAAACACCTCATCATCTGCGTAGGTTGGAATAGAAAAATATGAATCTCTCCATTTAGATAAAATAAAGTGATCTAGATTTTGAAATAAAAATAAATAAAAAGAAGAAAAACTGACTGATTTAAAAATTCCTAAAATATTATATTTAATGACAAAAGATTTCAAAATTTTATCTTTATTACAACAGGGCTAAAAATAATAATTATTAAAAAAACTGATTTGCTTGAAGCATCATTCAAAAATTCCTTGTATGTTTTAACATATTATCAGGTTTTATTTTTTATTCCATTATTTTTTTTTTTTTTTTTATAGATTTGTGAAATGCATAAATATGAACCATCATTTAACATGATTGACTTCTGTGTCATTTTGAGTGCATTTGACTTTGATTTTTGACTGGACTTGTCAAAGTTTACAAACAAATGCATCCATCCACATACAAACAGACTCACCGAAACAAGAATGATAATAATAATTAAAAGATATGACTGTACATGATGGATAGGTTTCCATTCTGATCCATATTGTGAAAGAAGTGCACTGCTTGAATTGTTTTTACAACAAAATATGTTTCTGTTTTGTTTCTTTTGTATATATTCATATTTATTCATAATTTATCATTTTCAATTTTAAAAAATCAGTGCTGCAATAATCTTAAGAAGCAGAGCAAAACAATGAACTGACTTGTGACATCTTGAAAAACGAATGTTGTTTTCCTTTGGCCATCATCAGAACATGAAAACATTAACAGACATAAGAACAGGATTTATTTTTCACTTTCTTATAGAGATTCTTAACATTTCTGTGGTTGCCACTCAAAACAAAATTAACTCTACACACTTTATTCTGCCCCTTGAGTCAAAAATAATTTTAACTGGAAAAGATTATTTAATTTTCTTTTTATTACCAAACTCATCTAAAATGAATAGAATTTCACTTCTTTCACCATCTTCAAATTAGAAATGTAAATTTCATCTCCTTGAACATTAAAATTGGATATATACATTCCAATATTCTCCAAGTACTTGAAATTGGAAACAGTAGCTCTAACAACATGAAAAAGCTTTAGTTTTTTTATTCCAACTCAAGAAGCCAGGCTGTAGTCATAGATTAGTCCCAATCAAAGAAAAAATCAGTGCTGAAACATGGACAATGAAACTGAGTAAAATAAACTACTTTATGTGACAGAATATGAGTCCACATCCACTCAATAAATATTTATCCAAATACACTGAAAAATCTCCACATTCATTCAACAGTTAACAGAAGCACCAAATTTTAGTTTCTGGTCAACTAATTCTTTAAATGAATACAGCAAAAATATCTGAAATTAAAATAAACTTCAATAGAAACAATTATAAAAACACTTAAAATCATTATATATATATATATATATATATATATCAGCAACTAATTTTTTTGGAAAGATACAATAAAGAATAAGATATTTATTAAAAAAAAAGTAAACAAATAAAAATGAATGAAAAAAAAGAAGAAGTGAATAAAAAAAAAAAGAATATATAATAATAATAAAAAAATAAAAAAAAAATAAACAAAAAGAACAGTTTAAAACTGTATTAAAAAAAATCAGACTTATTGTGCTAAGAAGACCAGAAACACAAATCTGTTGTTACTGATGAACATGGTTGGTTGTAGATGCTCACTTGCAAGCGTTTGTTAGCACTGAGTAGTGTGAGGCAGTCTCATGTGCACGTGACCGTTGGCCATACCGTTTATTCTCGTATAGCTACTGTTACTACTTTTACTACTCTCCTTACTGCCCCCTTCACTGCTCGTCTGTCCTATTGCACTGACAGGAGATGAACATGAACTGTCTCTGTGTCCACTTCCCAACTCTTCCAACAAAACACACTCACAAGGGTCTGTGTTGCGGTCCACAGGCTGCGCATTCCGTAGTGGGGACCGCTGAGACTCGATGTTGTTCAAGTCTTGATCGTCCACGGCTGACATGAACGGAATCCGCAGCTCATCAATGTTGTCATCGCCCTGGTCCGAGTCCATCTCTATCTCGTCCAGGTCAAGGTGTTTGTTGCCCTGCTGTTCGAACTCTGCTCCCTCAGGTTTGTTTTCATCACTGAAGAAATACGATACATCCTTGAAGCTTGTGTTCAAGTCTGGTACAAGTTCTTCAATTATCTCCTTGAAGGTTGGTCTCTGTTTGTACCGGTAGCGCCAACATTTTAACATCAGTTCATAACTATAAAAAGAAAAGAAATGCAAATGACAGACCAATATTTTGTTATAAGTTAAAAACTGAGGAATAAAATCAAATATAAATACAATAACAATAGCTGTACGAAAACAAACTCTTCACTTAATATTTAAGTATTAAAATAAAACATTTTTTTTACTCAAAGGAAGTCCTTTGATGTGACTGACAGCTGGAACATCTTCTTAGTCTGAAACTGTAACAGATGGGAGGTATCACTTGCTTTCTGTTAAATCTGTTAAATATAAGCTTTACTGTTTATATTCGTTTTTGATGTTGTGTCTTTATGAGTGCAAATGAGCATATTTACTAAGAAATAGAAAAAATTAGAACGTTAAATATTTTTGATAATGTTCAAGAAATGATTTCTAAATCAGATGCTACTCACAGTTTATCAGGACAGCCATCAGGCTTTTCCATAATTCGGCCATCACTGACATACTTTAACACTTCCTCGTTTGACAAACCTTGATATGGCTGAGCAGCTAAAGTGGCCATTTCCCATAGAACAACACCATATGACCTGAAATTATTTATACATTCTGAATTATTGTTAATTATCTTACATTTTAGATCGTAAGACAAAGTAATTATAAAACCTGAAACATACTGATAGGATTTATTTTTTTGATTTTTTAAATCCAATAATCAATACAGAAGTGTCAAGTTAATACATACCACACGTCAGACATTGTTGTAAAAATTCCATCTTTAAGTGACTCTGGAGCCATCCATCTCACTGGCAGAAGGCCTTTGCCTCCTTTACGATAATAATCAGTTTCATAAATATCTCTGGTCATTCCAAAATCTGAATTAAAAGAACAAACAAAAAAAACATTAGACTTAAAATAATATACTTTAAAATATCCATTATTTCACTTATTTTATTGCTCATCTTTTCAAAAAAAAAAAAAAGAAAAAGATGAAGAACAAAAGTTTCAAGGAATTGCTTCAATCAGAACAATCAGCTGTATTACGTACCTCCAATTTTAACTACAAGATCTTCAGATACCATACAATTTCTTGCTGCTAAATCACGATGGACATATTTTTTATCTGAAAGGTAAGCCATTCCATCTGCAATCTCTCCAGCCATCTGCCATATCTCCTTCAGTGTGGGTGGTTGTTGACCATTGTTATCCTGTACAACAGAACAAGAATGGTTACATAGAAAAAAAAAAACCAAAACTGGTTATTAGAAAAAAATAAAAATAAATAAAATATATCTGTCTATACATCTGTCCACAAACACACACAGACGTCTTTGTTGTCTGCGAGATGTGAACCCGTCTACAAACAAACAGTAGATATTAGTATCACACACAGACACACACACACACACTCGTATGAATATATGATTTTTGATATATCTGATATTTCTCTAAGTATAATACAACATTGTAAGTCTTGGTAATTACAAGGAACAAAAACTCTATCAGGTGTTACAGTACTGATTTAAACTCACCTCTTCATCAGGTCTGTGTTGTCGAAGGTAGTTTTTGAGATCACCTTTAATCATCAGCTCCATAATAACCAAAGCTGGCTGGCCTTTAGACACAACACCCAGTAGTTTAACAACATGATGACAGGAAAATGCTCTGTGAACAGAAACCAGACAATGTAGAATTAAATTCCTGAATAATTCCCAAGTATCTCCCAGTACAACCTATACAGTATCATAGACAAACTAATAAAATAAATATTATTTCAATCGAATTATGATATCATGGCTGTTTTTTAGGATATTTGAGTTTCATGATTTCTTCATCACATTTCTATTTTTTTGAGTGTGTGTGTTGTTTTGTTTTGTATTTTCTTGAGGATTATGTGTTTTTAGTTTTACAGTTCTTAATAACAACAACAAAAAAATATAAAAAAATATATATATATAAAAGAAAAAGCCAATGTAAAAAGAAATTGCAATATTTACTTCATGATAGAAGCCTCTTTCAGAAAATTTGTTCTTTCATGGAATCCAGCATCATTGTTGACAGTCTAGTGAATAAAAAACATGCATAACAATTAACTTTCATCTGAATAGATTGAATACTATACATGATATATTACCTATGCATATTTTTACGTATAAGTTAGTAATTATCTTTATTACTGCTTATTCTTGATCTTGTAATTATAGAAATATTAAATAAAAAGATTTAGAAATGTTCTGCTAAGTACAGAATTATGTACTGTCAGTGTAATATGTTTTTAATAAAACCATGTAAACATTGATAAATCATTACAATATATATATATATATAAAATAACATGTGAAAAGAATATAAAAAAAAAAATTACTATTACTATTTATTTTACAGTGTGAAAAAGAATATTAAAAATGAAATTACTATTAATATTTATTTTAGATATTGTAATTTCATGGCCATACAAAGACAGATCAAATGATTCAGACCTTTAACAAAGTGTGCAGCTATGTGAATGTAAAATGCATGACAATACCTTCACAGCAACTCTAATCTCTCCTTTCTGATCAAGGTCTTTTGCAATTCCTTCGTACACCATTCCAAATGATCCCTGACCTAGTTCTCGGATCAGTTTTATCTTATCTCTGTCAAATTCCCAATCATCAGGAATATAAACTGAAAACCAACATGAACATGATTACTCCTTTCTTATTTTTTTATTTATATATTATCTTTATCTTGACCATTATAATTTTAGTTTATATCTGATCAATTTTTTTACTATTAAATTTTATCATGAATATAAACTGGAATAAAAGAAAATGAAAATTTAACATTTCATGATAGAGAGTGAGTAAAAAATTGGGAACAAAAGTTTTAATCCAGATTTTAGAAGATGAAGAAATTTTTATTTTTCAGTTACCGTCGCCTGAAGGCATGTAGCCAGGATTCGTAGAGGTTGTCATATTATTTGGATCTTTAGCAAATCTGAAAAAAATACCAAAATCAGTAAGTCATGTATTCATAGGTAAATGGATTAAAGATTAATTACAGCCATAAAATAGCCCATCTTGTTCAAATTAGTTTTGTTTTTTTCTCACTGACCATGGTTGTGCTTAGCTTTAAACTTGACCATCATCTCAGTCATGTACTGTTTAACATTATGAGTTTTGAACGCCAACTGAATATTAACTGACAGTTGTAATTAACTAATGGTTTAATTTTATAGGCTTTTAAAATTATTTTTTAGAAGGAGTAAGTTACAAACAACAGGTGCTATATCTGAATTATTATTATTTGTTGTTGCTGAATGTCAAATGATACTCACTTGCTCTTGGCAATGAACCAGACAACAATGATGGTGACTATGATGACAATGACTACAACTATGACAATCACAGCAATCACAGTTTTTGTCATCACAGAGCCATCTGTAATAAAATGAAACAAATTAACAAATACTAAGAAAAACTTCACAAATAAAATTATTTTAAACTGGTAAAAGAAAGGTAAAAATTCAGAAATCTCTCTCTATCATATTAAATCATTTCAGCTACCTGATTAATTTAATAAATTTAATTAGAACTAATTAGTGACTGTAATCAACTATAATTAATAAGTACATACCAATCTGCTCTATTTAAACATCCTAAAATGAGTGGTAAACGATAGTTAAAATCCTCTCAATTTACTGGTTTCTCTAAACTCACCTATCGGAGACTCAATGAAGAAAGTAAATTCTGGAGTCCACGATCCATTCCCAGCTAACGACGTAGCTCGAATCTTAAATGTGTAATTTCCTGGCTCAAGTTTGACTAGTTTATACCCAGATATGCTCCTGTACTTCTTGTGAGGAAAACATAACCTCAGTGGATTATGCTGAAAGTAAAAACACCAGGTTAAGTTATGATTTAGACATGCATAATAACAATAACATAAAATAGTATTTACAATGAAATCACTTTATTACACATGATGTATATCTTTATTCAATTGAAACTAATCAGATGAGTTTTTAAAAAGAAACTGATTAATGTATATAACATAATCTCTCCACAGCAAATAAATGAATCATCCAAACTGCTGTGAAGCATTATGTTTTTATTTGTGATCAGTACTTACATCGACCAGGTTTGTTTTCCAGTATTCAATCTCAAAAGTGACTATCAATCCGTTAGGATTTTTTGGTGATTCCCACTTGATCATGATCTGACCTGTGTGGTTGCTAACCTCACTGATTTTCACTGTTGATGCATTGATGTTGTCTGCCGTCTCTGTTAGGCAAGAAATTCAGAAACATTTAGAACAATTTGTTCTTTTCTAAATATGTAAAACATTACTATTACAATCTGTGTAGTTACCTAGTATTTTATTTTATTTAAAAAAAATCATAAATATAAAAAATATATTGCATTCAAAATATAAAATTAGGAAACTTAAAAATATTTTTAAAGTTGTTTCCAGTAACATGCACAACGTCTTGACTAGAATTTCTTGGGAATAAACATTCAGTACTGTTACACTTACTGGAAGGTTTGGTTCTTGCAGTTGCTATGGCTCGACTACTGCAGAATTTGTCTCCTGTTAAAGGATCAGTCTCCTGGCAGGCAAGCACCTTTGATTAAATTAAGTGAAATAAAAAAGATGAATAAATAAATGAAAAATAAAAATAAGCTTTAGTTTTATTTTGATACCTGGAAACCTAAACAAGAACACCCGTATCCCTTTGTTAAGTGACTTAACAATGCTGAAACTAACACAAGAAAGTCTGTCTATCACAACAAGTGGAATAAGGTGACACTCCTCCTAAAAAACACTGTGATAACAAATTTTAAAGACCAACCATCACAATTTTATTAACCTGTTAATTTTTGTTATGATTTTAACTTTTTTCATTCATTTTTGTAAAGTGTTGATTTTTGATTATCAGCAACATTTATGGGACACAAAGAAAGTAATTAAGTCTTCTAAAATCTTTTCAGTAATTTTTCATGTTTATTGTTGCAAACAGTGAGCAAACCCTCATGGTCACTGGTGACTTTATAATGTATTTTGACATCCACCTCAATAAAGTAACTTCCATATATGTTCCAATACTGCCACACAAATATGAAGGAATTTAGGAGAATTATTAATATTTGTTTAAGTCATACAAACAAAAAGTTTGTGTAATGTGATACTCAATTTAATTTTAATAATGTAATGCAGTGGCTAGTGTTGAAAATCTAAAACCTGGAACAGGAAATGAGTCATAAATAAATGTACCTCAATGTTATATTCCTGGAAATGTCCTAATCCTGGAATGATAAGTTCTTCACCATACACTACAGCCTCATAGAACATGTTTTCTTTAACCTTGCCTGTGTTGTTGGTCTCCGAGGTGTTTGGCGCCACAGTGGTGGTGTTCACTGTGGGGTGAGGCACAGCATACCGCTTCACTCGGTCTCGTCGCAGAGTGCTTGGTTTGTCAATGCCACTGTGGAGAGGTCTAGATAAACAAAACATTCATTTATCTCTTGACAGAATACTAGTTTATATCAATTACATCAGCAAAATTATTACTAAACAAAAAGAATGACACATTATAATAAAATTAGTTTGAGTTAGACTTTAAGGATTAAATTTTACAGCTAAAAAAAGTTAATCTGTATTACTTTTCAACTTCATTAATGCAAGCTCATGTGTGCAGGATCAGTTGATAATATGATATTTGTACATTAAAAGCAGTACCCATTTCATTCTGGAAGGTTTTTTTTATAAATGTTTTAATTTCACTTACTATTTATTTTTAGACAAGTCAGTGATGTCAAACTGACAGATTAAGTTATGTGAAAATTGCAGTATATTTATTTGCTAAAAATAAATGATTACAGTTTCCAGTACAATTATGCTAAGTGGTGAAAGAATAAGAATGTATTTTACAGATAACAAGTAAAGCCTACTTTTTCAGGTAGCTGCTGTCAAGAAGATAGTTCTGAAAGTCAATCTCTGACTGCCGGTCTCTCTCCAGGTCTTCAATTTCATCAGGACTGCGAGGACATGCACAGCACTTTCCATCAGCACTTGCAGTTGTGTTAGTGTACAGGTTGATCTTTGATTCTTTTTTTTTCTTCTTTGGCTGCAGTGAGATGGCTGTGAAAATAAAGATGAAAATATTTACAATGAAATAAAACACAAACAAAATAACAACAACAATAATTAAAAGAAGAAAAAAAAAAGTCCTATCTAAAAAAACAATAACAAACAAAACAAACAAACACAATAAAAAAAACGAAACAACATAAATAAAAAATAATAAAATAAATCCTAGTAACATGCCTGTTCCTTTTAAGAAGTAACCAATTTTGTATCATTTCAAATGACTGTTTTTCTTGGATCTACAAAAGTTAGTAATAACCCTTTACTATGGAAAATTCTCTGTTTACCGGAGATCACTTCATAAAAAGAAATGATTTTAAAGAAATATTTCAATGAAAATTTTACCAGGTTATTTGCAACATATCTATGAAATTTTTATTATTATTTTTTTTTAAATATTAACTCTGGGAATCCACAGATTATTGTCAATTCAAAGCCTTTATATTACAATTTTGTTTAGGAATTAGCTATGTATGTATTATGTCTGTATGTGTGTGCATATTTATCTACCTGTCTATTTAGCTATCTACAAATACTATGTGAATAATATGGGAAACAGAACCATATAGACAATAAAGAAAAAAAAGTGTACTTACGGTTTTTACAATAATCTCTCTGGTCAAAAGGCCGAGGGTCAAAGTTCTGAAGTTGCCAGTAAACAATGTAATGTGTGACATTTCCATTGGGGTGGATAGGAGGTTCCCACTTAACATGAAGCTCATTACCCACTTCAGCTGTTACTTCCAGGTTAGATGGACTTGTTGGATCTGCAGTAGTATCCAAGTGAATTACAAATATTTTGGGCTGATTAACAGTGAATGAATAAGTGAGAGAGAAGGAGAAAGAGACAGCGAGAGACAAAAAGAGAATGGATTTATGTATTTTAAAAATATCTTTTCAAAACACTTTAAAAAAAAACATAAATTAATCTCATCATGTTATTTAAATGAATCATATACAGCAATTTTAAACACAAATTATAATTACCATCTTACAAAATAATGAACTTACAGTATGGATTAGTGACAAAATAAAGGACTTTGCTGATGCCTGCCTCTTTAGAAGTAGAAGTGGTGTATGTCTGAATATAGACTGCGTATTTTGTCCAAGGCTTCAACCCATAAAGAAGTTCTGTTATAAACTCATGTGAACGATCTCTATCTGGTTTCACATCCTTTGTTGTCCACCTGTCAGAAAAATCCATTGTTAATCAACATTTTTTTAAATATAATAATAATCTTACAGATTATGTAGAAATGAAAAAGCATAAATTATAATAAATACCGATTTGTGTTTTAAAATGTAACTTACATGGTTTGTGAACAAGCATCTCGACCTTGATAGATGTTAACAGTTTCTCTTGGTTCTCTGTGTAAAACCAAATGGGAAGAATTAAAATTGGAAAGAATATAAAATTATTAAATGATTTCATAAAATAATAGAAGTGCCTGCCAAATTCAGAATCATTACATGGTTATGTAAAACTGAGACAGGCTTTCAGGCATCTTCATGAATGTTTGATTAAAACAGGCAAAGAATATTATATATTTTTACTTAAATATTTAAATTATTTTTATTCTAACCAGCTCATGATCTAGTTATTTTACATCATCCAATAATTATACAGTTTACATTAATTTTGATCAATGTAATAAATATTTTTATTTTACATAGGTTAATGTTATATCTGTCAAAGATTTCTGATTAAAAATTAAAACATACACTTGTCTGTAATTTATGACATAACTCAGTAACTGTCGATTGTCAATAGTCTTAAATCTGCTCCATTCCAAAATAACCATGTCATACTGGAGTTTGTTTACTTCTAGGGTTATCTGCTGTACAGAACCTAAATTATGAAAAGAAACAGAGAGATTAAAGATAAATTCATAGTTTATAATAAAAAAAAATTAAAAATCAATAAGAAAACCAAATACAGCAGAAAAAATTATATAAAAATGTAAAATCCAATTTTTTTATTGTAATATGTAGATACATGTGTGTGTGTGTGTGTGTGTGTGTGTGTGTGTGTGTGTCAATCAATCAATCTATTATTCTCATTATATTGAATTGAAAAATGGGATATTATTCTTATAAGCAAATAACAATTATTTAAATGAAGATATATTATAAAGTAAATGTTACTTATAGATGAATGAACAAAGTGTTTTCCTTCTGATCAAAGGAATAATTAATATATTCTTACAAGGTATTTGATCTCCATTATTGTCAGGGCTGACTTCAGTCTTTGTGTAAGTTAGGTTAATGCCATCAAGAAATGTTGTTATCTTGTTGTAACATAACTTTCTGTTGTGCTGAAACCATGCTTTTCCTTTTAATATTTTCAGTTTTTTGGCAACTTTTTCTGTGAAAAGTTCTTGTAGATTGGCATTGTCCATGATATACATTGCGTACCTGAAACAGTCAGTTTGATTTTCACATAGGAAAAAAAAAATAATAATAATAACAACAGTAATTTAGAAATAAACAGAAAATAATTATTTTTGTTTTGAAATACTGGCTAACCAACAGTTACTGTCAAAAGATAAAACTTATTTCTTACAGCAGTAACTGGTTATTCTTGTCTGTAATCATACATAATATGCAAAATAAATAAATTAATTATATTTTTCTCAGTTTTGTAATGTCCTAAATCCAAGTATAAATAACTGAATAAAAAATATTTTAATGTATACATTTCTTTTGTTATTTTATGTCAAATGTAATATTTCTCAGAATGAAGTAAAACTTACGTATCATGCTCCAGTTGTTCTCCTCTGATGACCTCAAGACTTTTAAAGAAATCAAAAGAGAGCAAAGCATAAGATCTGACCACTTTGATATACTGGGTAACTTCCTTGATATCTCCAAGACTTTTCTCCAGTTCAATTCCAATATTACCTGAAATTCAAGTAACTTATAATATGGGAACAATTTTGAAATAGTTGCAGTTAATTAAAAAAATTAAAAAATTAAAATGACATAAAACCAACATTTTAAAAATTCTATTATGTCTCTTAATGTATGCCCAGTAAATATTTGGACTCATGTCCATAAAGTCCATAAAATATGTGGTGTGCATTTATAGACATGAATCTTAAGCATTTTGTTCTGTGAAATAATTTATGCTAAAATCTAAAAAATTCAGTGCTAAGTCAACATCTGTATTATTACATTAACCCCTTAAAACAAAAAAAAAAACAAAAAAAAAAAAAAAGAACAGAAAAATAAAGAAGAAAAATCTTGTAGAAGTTCTATTCAAATCAGTATTCTGATTTACAATTTTAGGTACCATCCCCCATACTGTGTTTACTTGCAGACATGAATGTAGGTATGGTATAAACATGCTGTGTTGGATATTCACTGGTTATCTAGAAAAATATTAAACAATTATATTACAGAAGACTAGTCAACTTCAACTAATTCTAGTGTTGCAGTTTACAGTTAGCTGTGTGATTAATGTTAAGTAGACAGTATTGTTGAATGCACCATTGCCTACTACTTACTTCCACCCATGATCAGAATCTCAAGAGGCCCTCTGATCTTGGTACAACCTTTCAGCATGCTGGCTGACTGAATACTGTCAACCACTTTGCCTTTACACTCTGAAAAAAAAAAAAAAGACAGTATTAAATAATTACAATTTTAAAGTAACACATTTGTTCATTATTAATCTGAGAAAATACCAAGATTAGTAGCTCATCATATCAGTGTAGCAAATTACATCTCTCTAAGAAAACACTTCACAATGTACAAACACTGATATGGAATGACAACAATTAAATAAAAATGTTCTGAAAAGCATTACATGACAATAACCATATAAGTAACTTTTATTGTTACTTATTTCCTTACTTCTTTTTTTTTTTTTTTTGCATGGTGAGAGGATAGGTGAATTTAATAATTGTTTGGTTGACTTTTATATAATTTATTAGAAATAGCATTAATAATTTCCTCATGACACAATGGACTTGATACTTTTAACATTTTTATGCTTGAAGAAGATGAAACTATTGTACATAGTTAGTTGTAATTAATTACTTCAGTAAAACATACAAATCAGCCTTTCTGTTTCAGAAATCTATTGCTATTAAAAATAATAAATATTTTGGAAAATAGGAAAATAATGTCTTTTTCCTGTAGCTATTTTTAAACAATAAATTAAATAATTAATTAAACACTAATACCTTTTGGACAGTAATTTTCACATTTACGGCAGAAAGTCTCATTCTGCTGATCAATTGTGTAACCATGTGGACATTCATCCACACAACGCCCTGGAAAATTTCCATCTGAATGAATCAACTTCCACTTCCCTAAAGTAGACTTTCTATTAAAGTTTATGCATTCTACGTCCAGTAAGCAACGCCGATTCAATACCTGAAATTAACAAAAGCAATACATCTTTAGCCTATTTTAAACTTGTTTCTATTACGTGCTCATTTGTGTTAGCAATGTCACATAATAAGTTTCAACCAACAACTCAATATAAATTTAAAAAAAAAAAAAAAAAAAAAAAAAAAATATATATTAAACAAATAAATAAAAATACAGCATATTTTCTAGTTCTTTTTCACATTTCTGTGTATAAAAATATATCTTACGTTATAGAAACTCTTTTGTTCACACCTACCATGTAAGTATCACGTGGGCATCTTGGTTCACATTTTCCTTTATAAGTGACATTGACACATGCAATACAGTCCTCAGCTCTGGGCCCAGTACATCCACCAACACACAGTTTGTGACAACAGTCATGAGTATCTTCTTGGCAATATCCAGTCTTAAAACCTGATGGTACACAAGATTTTGGACAATCTGAAACAAACAAACAAAAACAAAAACAAAAAAAATATTAATTAAAAAGTATTTAAAAGAAAAAAAAGTTTAACATGATTTCTCAGTGACTAATTTTGATAATTAGAAATAAATTTCCAGTTTTCTGAATCTGACTGATAAAAAAAAGCTTGTTATTAATATTTAAAGTTATAAACACACAAGCATGCACACCCACATACTACAGATACACCAACATAAATATGAAAATAAACATTCACTACTTTTATAATCAATGGAATAACTAACATAAAAAATAAAACTCTTTTTTTTTTTTAAATACTGTACAATTTCAGCATATTCCACAAAAGAAAAGATGAAGAGAGTGTATTAAAATGAACATGTGCTGTTAATGGCATTCTTGGAACTTAGATTATACTTTTTTTTAAATGTGCTAATTCAGCCTACCCACTTACATTCAGAAACAAAATGAAAATATATAAAGTGTCGCAGCTGCTGAAAAAAACATTTGAAAACTTTTGTTCACTGATAATCAAATTGAAACAGATAAACTTTTATAGCTGGTAACATGAGGTCTCAAACATTTTATGCATACCATTTTATGCATCCTGGGAATGTTATCCTGATGAAGGATACAATAATAATGTGACTGCCTCTGACATACTTGGCAAAAGATGAAGTAAATAAGGTCAGTATCCATGAAGAATGAAATGATTAATTACTGTACAGTGGTAATAATTGCCCATCACATGCTATTTTTACATTGTGTTTAGCTGGTTATAACTGCATCAGAATTACATGATTTTACAAACTTTTTGAACACATGCAATTTCTTCTGCATAACCTTCGGAATATGTTTACTCTCATTTAACCGAGAATGTTTAATTTCTAAACTGTTTGTTTACTAACTTTTAAATCCACTGTGCATCTGATTACAATAAATATCAAATTACAAATTAAGCCTTCTAGGGTTTTAGTTTTATAAGCAGATGATTACACATTATCCCTTATCTTTTATAATACTTTTGTTATGATGCATTACAGAGGTATAAAACAGAACAGCAATCAGAGATTATCTCAAGATACTGTGTAAAGAGAGTTCATATATATATATATACACACACACACACACACAGGAACAGTTTATAAGAATTCAGTGGATATCTAATAAATATCAAATTAAATTAATTATTTGTTGTGTCACTGCAGTTTTTGCAGTTACATATTAACCATTATATTTTCATATTTGTATTTTTTCCCAATAATGTTGAAAACGATTTTGTAAAATATACTTTTATGTATTTAATGTTTTAAAGAGACCAGTTTGAAAAATTATTTTATACATAAATCTATCTGAATTATATAAAGGACCTTGCCACAAACCATAAATTTGTCTCAAAACAACACATACAAGCACCACATTAAAAACTCACACAGAAGAAGCAAGCTTTATGTAATGTATACTGTCAAAGAAAAGAATTTCCCAATGCAACAGCAAACTCAATCAATATTTTCTTTACTCTGTCATTCTTAGTTGGGTGTGTAAACAATCAGACCGAGGTCAAATAAATTAACCGACTAACAACAGCACGTTCCTAAGTACAAAGTGAGATTTCCCACTGACCATAATAGACAATATTGATGTTTGTGCATATTGTTTGTTTTGTTTTGTTAAGGATATTACTAATGTATTTCTGGAATTTACAGTACATTCTTATTAATATTTATTGACCAAATAGTTTTTAAATTCAGGAAAAAATATTAAATATTAGGCCAGAAAATATATCATTTATAATATTTACAGGATATTCCACCTTACAAAAAGATACTTGAACAAAGTATTGTAATTAGATTACTTTTCTCAAGTTTACATTTCCAGAATTGTTTGACTGTGAGGCAAGCATATTTTTCAAAAATTTAGAAATAAATGTATTAGTAAACTAACAGAAGTGCATAAATACAGAATTCAGTTTCTCAAGTTACCTTTAACTGATGTTAGAATATTTATTTCTATGTATTATTTTATGAAATAGTTAGTCTCTAATACCAGCCTTTTTCCCCTTCTGCTATCACAATAAATCTTTATCATCATATGAAATATGTAAATAAAATGCCTTTCAAAAATAAGTGAATTATATATATGTATAATTTTAATCTTTCTAGAGAATATTTATTTTTAGATTTGTTTAGTTTTGTATGAAGAGTGAAATGTAAACTTTGAAATTCTGTTTTTTCTAAAAATAAAATATGAATTATAATCATTAAACATAGACCCTATACATTTTCACTGTGTCATATTTGTTCAACATGTTTTATGTAAATTTGCTTGAAGTTTCCCTTCCTTACCTTTCCTTTCCTTTATTATTATTATTATTATTTTTTTTTTTTTTTTTTTTTGGTGGATTCACATCTTATATACATGTATTTGATTACCAAAACAATAAATTCTGTTCTTTCAATATATGACTGCTGTTTTGAAAGAAGATAAGAACAAATGAAATTTTAAGTGATCGACTGAATATACCTTCTTCTTAAAATCATGAAATTTTTAATTATGAATCATTTTCAATTATTTTTCTGATATGCTATACTGTTTTATATCTCAATATAGACACTGTTTGGCTCTCTTTTCAAATGAAGTATATCTAACTACACACAGTCTGTTGTACTCACTGACACTCACTGTACATCTGACTAATCTTCTCCTTTACTATAGTCTTTTCTGTAGTAAACAGTTTAAATAAACTTTAGAAACATTTTTTTTTATGCAACTGTCTTTATGTATGCATTTTTGACAAAGTATTCAGTGTATGTGCAAACTAATAATCTGCACTTTCACAAGCCCTCAGGCAAATGTTATTTCACTGAGCTGAAATCTGCTCCTTAAAGGTGGGTAAAATGATTATACATTTTATTTACAAATAATATTACAGTAATTTATGATAACTGTGATATGGCTACAATGTGAAACTTCCACCACTACATTCTTACTTCCATCCATAGGTTTAGCCCCTAGTATGTTCAAAATCTATTTTCTAATTTGTGAAAGGTACAAACTGGTCTGGTATTGATAGTAAGAAGTAAACGCAATCAGTTAAGAACTGTATTTTGGTTAATTTTCATCAAGTAAGTGTAAATTATACATTACAATTTTTGTGTTTATTTTTAATTTTAATTTTATTTTAATGATTTGCATAGTTGTTTGTTACATATTTATATCACTCTAGTGTAATAAATTATTTATAAACATTTCTGTAAGCTATAATATAGTAATTATTATTTCAAAAACAAAATAATAATAGAAATAAAAAAATAATAATCATCAAGAATAGGGCCTTCACATTCTGGTTGCATACTTGTTTGAGTATTATACATAATTTGTTAACTTTTTTTTTAATGTAAATTCCGCTTTAATCTCCCTTCATTTTTCCTTCTTTTTTTATTTATTCTTTTTTGGGGGAAGGGCTGGTGGGTACTATTCATTTAATATCAAAACAATAAATTCTATTAATTAATTTTATTTTTCAGATCATTCAGATCTTTCAATGCGCCTCTGAAATTCTGGAAAAAAAAAGAAAAAAAAAAAAAAAAAAAAAGATCTGAAATGGCCAACTGAATGTGTCAACTTCATCAATCAAGCCATTTTTTTTTCTGATTCATTTTCAACTACTTTTTTTATAATAGTAAAGTGTAAGTTGAAAATAATGAAATGCTGTTTTTTTTTTTTTTACAGATATCATTACTCTCTGATTCAAATTGCATATTAATAATACTGATAATTACTAAATGTTGTGGAGGTAACAATCTAAATCATTTTGAATATTTCCAAATTATTTTAAGTTAAAAATTGATGCTGGATTTTGATGTATTGTTTTGAATTAATAATTTAAGGAAAATATTATGCTGCCATTTAAAAAAGAAAAGAAGTTTCAAAGTATATTAATTTGATATAATAATCTTATAAATACACATCAAATCACTGTATAATTAACTTACTGCTAACTAATGAATAAATAACTGGAGCTATACCTGTGTCTTTCTATCTCTGATTTTTTTCTCTTTTTATTATAAATATGTAGAAACTTTACAAATATAAGAAAAAGGAAGAATGGCAAAGATTTGTTAAACATATAAATCATATATTTTAAGCATTAAATAGTCTATGAAAATACATTAAAAACTTATACATCAAAATCACATGTAATGGTTCTGAATAGTCAAAGGTGAAATCTAAATTCTTAAGATTTGTTTGAACTTACCTAAATTTTTCTGGCAGTCTTCAGCTGTCCAGCAATATGATCGTCCACCAACTGGTGGACATGTTTCTGGACACACATTGACACAAAGTTCCTGCTGCTCTTTGTTGTCTTTCATGGCATGATCTTCAACAGGGACACCAATAGCCACACGAGCCCAGTCAATGGTCTCAATGTAACACAGCTTGTTATTCTTTTCTAGACGAACTGCACCACGCATGATTGTTGTTAAACTTACAAGTCCCAGTGTTTCCAAGTCTGGGTTTTCATATGAAACCAGAGCATAGTTATAAAACAGTTCCTGCCCCCGAATCACAGCAAGGTTTGGAAAAAGATTTCGCAATGTCCTTAACCCAAAAACTCGATACAAAAAAAGATGACCAGTTATTTCTACAAGTTTTGGAAATGAGTACTTGTCAAAGTCACCTTCTTCGGCATTTGCTATGAGCAGGATGTGAAGTTTGCCCTCAATGACAACACAGTCTTCAAGCTGTTTCAAGTTGGTTACATTGTTGCGAATGTCAATGTCACCACAAACTAAAACAAAATTAAGAAAGTAAAAAGAGTAAAAATTAAGAATAATGAATTGAAGAAGAACTGTATTTTATATATTGTTACAAATGGTTTGTATTGTATCGGTAACAGTAAAAATTCATTATTATAATGACTATAAATAAATGATATTATAACCAATACAATTTTATAACTTTTTAACTTAAATACAAAAAGTATTAATTATTAAAAAATTGACATATATGCCATAAAAAAAAGTTTACAGCATTTTCATTTTTAAAAATTGGAATACTTTCTTAATATAGAGAATTTAAATCGAAGCAATATCCACAATACTGCCAATTATAAAAATTATTACATCATTATTGTGGCATTATAATGAAAATGTAATATTATTACAATACATATTTTTGAAATTTCCAGTTGCATCCTTCAACTAAATTAATGCTCTCTACTGTGTCTGGAACATGCTGCATGTAATTATTGAGGTTATTATTATAACTGTTATATTTATCATTATTAAATTCAATCTAATGCTTTCTCTAACATAATCATAATAATGCTGATCCTGATTTGTTCTGGTATTTACAAATGTTACAATTCTGTGAATATCTAAGAATAAACTTTAAAAAAAGACCTAAAACTATTCTGAATGTGAATGATAAGTTTGCCTAAGAGATCAGCATGAGTTGTCCTAAACTGACTGGTGGTAAGGCTGACCTACTCAATAAACACAGGAGATGACTGTCAAACGTATATTTGGCTTTTTATTGTATAAATTAATATAATATATTTTTAGTACAGACATTTTGTTTATTTTTATTTGAAAGAAAACATGCCTTTGTTACAGTTATACCTTATTTCTGTTAAGAAACGTCATCAGAATGAATTGTTAATCAGTAAAGCTGTAATACAATCATGTACATCCTCAGAAAGTAGTATTTATAAATAATAACTTACTCTAGAATAAGGCTTTTGTGAGATATTTTTCATACTATTATTGAAACTGTGGTAGTATACGATCTTCAAAATTTAATTTAATTATACATTTGCTATTATATCAGTAAACACTTACCACCATCTTTCTTAGGACTGTATCTTGATCTAGAAGAGTAAACAAAATTACTTCTTTTGATTCCATCAAGCTGTAATCCAAATATAAGTATCCACATTGCCAATACACATTTCCAGGAAATTCGTTTACCAGGCATAACTAGCTGTTGTGATGAGCTTATCACAGAGACAATAAAATTAAAAAAATGTGGATTCGATTCGCTCCACCAAAGCCATCATCAGACATTAAAGACAATGGCTGTTACCCCACCAAGCAATATTCCTAAACGTCTAGATAAATGCATTTTAGGGTTGCCGACCAACCCATAACTTAAATAAACCCATTACAGGTAAATGCAATAAATGTATTACTAAACACACAAATTATGATCAGAAGAAAATGTTTGCAGTCTTTGATTAGTACTGAGAACTAAATTTCCAGCGCATAGCCTTGAACTTCATTTCTCGAGTATTGACAAGACCAAAATCATTATAGTATTAGATCCACTCGATGAAGAAAACGAGAGAACAGTACCAGTTGGTAATCTTGATGATGCAAAATATGTTTTAAATATATATCCAACAGAAGTCACTATATTAGTAAGATGAAGTAATAAAACAGGTCAAATACATGAGCTCATTTCACCATAGCGGAAAAACAGACGTAAACAACCTCTCGCTCTGATTGGTCAATTCCTGGTAGAGCTATCTAGACAACGAAAGTCATTCTTATTATACAATCGCCATTGTTTATCTGTTTACGTGGCAGTATTTGGAAAATATAATTTTTTAAAATGCATTGCAGTACAGAAAAAATATAAATAAAATTAGCCTAAAAAAATAAAAAATAAAAAAATGAAAGAAAGAAAGAAAGAAATAAGTTTCTAATTAAATATTTTTGTCACAATTCGAAACATAATATCGGTTAACTTTCAATATTACTTCTTTTTTGTTTGAAAACGTCGTATAGCTTATAGCAAACGTTATGTTTTCCTGAAAACTGTACGTTACATATTTACAAAATACCCACGCACGAACAACAACAACAACAACAAAAAAATAATAATAATAATAATAATAATAATAATAATAATAATAAAAAATAAAATAAAATAAAATAAATAATAATAATAATAATAAACAAAAAATAAATAAAAGATGAAAGATTAATATTGCCTTATTTTATTTGGCAATAACATCAGCACCGAATTATATTTGAACTTAGCAAATAAAATTAATAATTTAGATAACAAAAAAAAAAGGACATTATATTCAATTGAGCGATATTTAAAAGAAATTCTTAAAGTGAACAATTTATTTATTAACTGCATTTTCTAATGTACTTTCAAACAATTAATTTACAGAAGATGTCATATATAAAAATGTGAGTTCAGTTACTCGTAGTCCTCAAAAACAAGTCGTGAAATATTTTTTCTTTCTTTCTTTTTCAGTTGCTGTACTTTAAAAGAAAATTGCAGTAGATGATAAAACCAGACGCCGAAGTTATTCCAAATTATATAATTAAACTATAGCGCAAGGGGAATATAGCATTAACCTCGCATAATTTAAATGCTACTGTTGATCGCAGATGTAAGTCTTACAGATTTTGAATATCGAAACATTTTTCTACGAAATTACGATACAGTTAATTGGTCTGTTCGATATATCACAACGAGTATCCCCAAAAGGACGCATTCAGAAGTATTGTAAAGTACTATGTTATTTATTTATTCTGTTTTATTAATTCGATTTTTGGGAATAATAATAATAATAATAATAATAATAATAATATTATTATTATTATTATTATTATTATTATTATTATTATTATGCTCCTGTATGATTTTAGAATTAGAAAATATTGAATACCTTGAATATCCGACATTCAGTTTAGACTTTAATTATTCCCTCTAGCGGAGGGATTAATTTAATATTTATACAGACTCAGACAAAATTACTTTAAGTTAGTATAATGATTAATTTACAACAAAAAATATAGATTGTTTTGTCTTATTTAGTCTTTATATTCATAGATTATTTTCACTTAACAGCTAGTTTATATCGTTTTCGTGTTTCGTTACTTTAACAGTGTTAATTATAATAAAATTTACTCTGTCCATTAAAATTTTTTATTCGGTAATGCAAATTTAACATTTGTGTCCCCTATTTAAAATTTACTCTGTCCATTAAAATTTATAAATTGTAACTCTTAAACTAATCCGAAAATAGGTTCCGAAATCATCCGATGAGTTCCGAGTTTCAATTCAGAGAATTGTGGGATTTGTCTTCCGGTTCTTGTCGATTTCCTCATTTCCTTTTGGTGGGAAGGTCACATTGCAACATTACAAAATGTTTCGAGCTGTCCAGAGAGTATCCTCAGCGGTTCACCACGTTGCCAGACAAACATTGCGGCAACGCCAACCACTAATAGGTAATTATATACATTATAATTCTATTCGTGAAATTATATTGTTAAAACAGAAATCAGAATTAATCGTCATTATCGTCTGATCGCAAATCATCCAAATGACGGTGAAATGTGAAACGTGACCGAAACTAATAATAAGAGAAAACATTATTTAACTCTTAAACTGTTATATCTAAACAACATCAATAATTTAAATAAGTTAAGTAATGATTTAAAGAATATTTTATTATACATATAAAAATATAGATTTTATAATGAAATACAAATTTATAATTGTGGAAATGTCCTTTGATGAAATGCTTAAATACAAGTTAAAATGTGATTTTATTTTTAGTCACATTTTAACTTGTATTTAAAGCATTTCATAAGTTATGGAATCAGATTATTAATGTCTTTAATTTGAACAAAGTATCATAGAAAAAATGACGAATCACGTACAAAAATAACAAAAATAATAAAATAAAGAAATACGAATTTAATTTAGTTGATTAATTCTAACAGAAATAAAATCATTTTATTTATTGAAAATAAATTAATTAAAAACTGATGTTCACATTTATTAATGTTCCATCTTTCCTTTTTCTGATAATTAAGTAGTTTTCTATTTTATTATTTTAAAAACATTTATAATGAATTCATATTGATTGGTACAATGTTATTGCAGCAGGTAATACCAACCTTTTAATGAATATGACTTTTAAAACTAAAACTATTATTTTCTATAATTCTGTAAATGAAAGGTCAAACATGCTATTGGTTGTAAAATGGAATTTAATGAAACCTGATCAAAATGACATTCACTTACATATGAACAAGGTCAAAATAAGTGAACAAAAGCTTTTTAAATTTTAATTTATCTGGGCTTCTTTTGAATATATTTTTAAAGAACAATATCAATGATTTATCAAGTTCAGAATGGAGGTCATGACAGAAACTGGATATGTTCAAGAATAATATATTGTTCACCAAAAATATAATTTCCTAACTTAACCAGTGAAAATAATTTCACAATCAGTGACAGAGGAGTAATGATAATTTCAGAATCAGATGGGTACAGTGTTCTACTTAAGTATATTTTTGAATTAAATCTCTTGGAGATTGGACATAAATGCAGCTCATTTTCAACCTCATCACTTCACAGGAACAACTATTTTGATACTATGAAAACATAAATTTAATTGTTAGTGCAAACTCTTGATCATTTGTTTTTCTTTGTGAAGATGTTTCCGTGTATGGTTAATTAAAATGTTTAATTGTAGCTGCTGTTGGTGTCAGATACAAGCACTCAGAAGAAGAATCTGATGCTGATTTTGACAACAGATATGAAGCCTACTTCAACCGACCCAACATTGACGGATGGGAAGTGAGGAAAGCCATGAATGACTTACAGGTGACTTATTATTGTTAAATGTTTTCATCCAGTTAGATGCAGGCCACACTTTAAAACTTTATTTTGGATAGGTGTATGACTTTGTTATAAGTAATAATGTAAAAACATGTTAAGTGTGAAATGTTTGAAAATGGTTATCTAATAATAAATGTATTTTTAAGTACTGCATATAGTACCTACTTAGGATTATATTCTGATCAGAAATTGATTATGTTTCACTGTTTTATCTTTTTGTTGTTGTTTTATATATGGCAGGCCATAAATCATAAATGTTATTAGTAGGTGAATAGTTGTAATATGAAAGTGTTTGTTTAAAAGCTTTCATATTTGGGAAAAAACATATTAAAAGATAAATCATGTGATACTAAAATATTCTTTCAGGAATTGGAAAATATTGTTTGGAATGTGCTCTGTATTCAGAATTTTATCAATTTTTTTATTGCAGGGTTACGATTTGATTCCTGAACCCAAAATCATCATTGCTGCCTTGAAGGCATGTCGTCGTATCAACGACTATGCACTGGCTGTACGCTATTTGGAAGCTGTCAAGGTTTGTAACATTATTAAACCAGATATCTTTTAACAGAAAGTATTTATCAGATATCCCTTAGATTTTTGAAAAAAACCTCTCAATTTGTGCCATCTCCAGATGTAGTGTATTTTGTTTTCAGCTGTTTTAAAATAAAAATAATTAAAATTGTTCTTTGCATTGTAGATGTTTTTATTATTTTTAACTTACCATACCCATAATACAATACTGATTGTTTAATTTAAAAAAAAAACTTTTTGAAATATTTAGATTGACTGTTTATAAAGATGATTAAATGGTTTATATTAATTATAATCTTCTTTTAATTTTATTGGTATTGATTTTTCATCTGCTCCATCAAGCACATGGATACTTGTCTTAAATTTTCTTTTGCATATTTATCTGACATACACAAACTGCTATAAAATAAAATCTCTGATTCAGGACAAGTGTGGTAACCGTGTACAGGAAATCTGGCCATATCTTCACCAAGAGTTGAAACCCACCCTGGATGAACTCGGCATTCTGACCCCTGATGAAATGGGCTACGACAAACCCGAACTCGCTTTGAAAGACGTGTACTCCATGTAGCTTTTAAAGGTATTGTATACAGCTATTTAGAGGTTTTCATCTCATATTTACTGAGATTTAAAACTTATAATTTCTCAATGTCTTGTGCAAGAATATAATGTTAACATCATATAAAGTTGTGAACCATTTGATAATATTTGGATAGTAAAATTTACAGCTAAGGCCTAATTTATTTATTTATGGTTTTGTTAAGATAATACATTTTTTAAAAATATTTTTGTTAATGGTTTGGTAAGATGATAAGTTTTTGTAAAATATTCTTAGCATTACAGAATTTGAACTCACCTGGTTAAATTGAATCTGTAAAGACCATACCCACTTGTTATTTCTTTAAATGATTATATATATTTTTTTTTTACATTGTTTCAGGTTTCTGGTGTACATATTTAAACTGATGTGGATGTAGTATGTTGTGAAACAAGGAAGACTTGTGTGCCATTTGTAACCACAGTGTCAGCATGAAGAACAATGACAAAAACAAAGAAAAAGACTTAATCTGTTAATCTTTTACATGAGACCTTGTGTACTAAATCGGATTTGTAAATTTTCTAACTAAAACTCTTTCAGGAATTACTTTCTTAATCATCAGTGAATAATCAATGAGTTAGGGAATAAATGTGTGTCAAGTTTCCACTGGCACATAATATAAACAGACATTTACTATAGTTGAAAAAAGTAAACATCTCGCCTGTTAAAGTGGATTATTTATTACTTTGTTTTAGTTACTAACAGAAAAAGTTTTCTTTAGTCAGCTGGTAAGTGGAACTGAGCTGGTAACATGGGTTTCTGTTTGTATTTATGGTTTAAAATAAAAGATTTTTATCTCTTTTGTTGCAGTGTTGTTTCTTATTTTGTATTTTTGGAAAGTAAAAAGTCTTGATGACAATAATTAAGTATCAGCGACTGTTATGTAAATATTTGTTCAACAGATAATCAGTACAATTTCAGAAGTAGCTGTTTGTTAAGAATTCTGGTTACACCATAAGACTAAAATAATAAAATTTATGAATTTTTATTACTTTTTTTTTTAAGTTAAATTTTTACGTTGTGTTTACTGAATGTCCCAATTTACTTTTTCATCTGAATGTTTGCATAGAATCTCTGATCTATACAAAAAACCTGACATGCCTGAATTTACTACTTTACAATTGACACTTTAAATTTTCTTTTAAAAAAATTATTGAAATAACATTTTAGAATGTCATGTTAATCAGATCCCTGTCTCCAGTGTGTAAAGATTTAACAAAACATTTCAAAACATTACAGGCAACTCCCAAAATTAACATACGTTTGAAATAAACCACTAAAACTGTATCTTGTGTGAACTACCAGATGTAATAACTACAAGACTAGGAATTTACATGCAGTGCTGAATTTGGGTTGTTAATGCTGTCTGTAAAAAAACCAAAGAGGATATTCTCAAGTCAAACATTGCTGATAGCAGATAACCCTGTTAATATTGGCTGAATATTTTGCTTGTGTCTGAACAATGAGCTTAAGATAAAGAAAATGAAATGGCTATCTTCAGAGCTTGTTTTTTTGTTTTGCTATGGAATTTTAACAATGCCAAAAAATCTGATTTAGTATACCTAAATCTTGTTTGGTTCTAATCTAGGCTTGTGATGATAATCCTTACAAAATGAAAAAAGACCTCTATGTGTTGGGTATTTAGAACATATAATGTGTATATGCTGAACTATGCCATGGGATCACTGATAGAATAAAAAAGGATGACTAAGGATAAAAACATGTAATGGAGTTATAAGCACTGACTTTCTGCTGAGTGCTTTAAGAAATGATTAACTATACATCTCATTTTGTTACTCCCACTGGTAGGTCAAAGTTTACCACTCCATTTTAGTTTGTGTATCAAAAACTGGTTAAAATCTCTAAACATGCTAAATTAATAAGAAAATGTAAATCCTTGCTATTCGGGCTAGTGACATCAGTGTGAATGTTGTTGCCCATGGTATATGCTGTCCTGCATCTACAACTGTCAACAGAAGTTATCCACTGCTTTCACTTGGCTCTTTATAACATTAGATATGTCCAGACACTGTAGCAGAGCATCACTTACATACTACCTCCTTGTGGTTACTGTATCTTGACTATGAAACCCAGTTTAATTTCACACGTGATTAAAACATGTCTCTACATGAGTTAATCTCTATATACATCTGCATAAAACAGGAACAAAGATGTGTTGAACACCTGAGTCTAGGACAGAGCAGTGAGTTGCCACTCCCAGGACACAAACAACTTCAAGATTCATGGTGAAACTAACATCAGTTTGTAAGATTCTACTGATATTTTCCATGAGGAAACATAAATTGGAAATCTTGAGATTTGACTGTTTAATATTAGATTAAATTAGAAGTTTTGACATAAGATGCATTTTGAATAAAAGTGTTTGCTATCTAGCTAGTATATACCTGTTCAAGCAGAATGTTCTTCAAAAATGTTTGTAAAACATAAAATATTTTCTCTCATTGAACATATGCATTATTTTTGACTAATTTTGTTTTCTGCATTAACAAATGAAGTTGTAATAAATAAATAAACAGATGTTCCAAAATGTAGACATACAGCCATTCACAAATAAAACAAAAATTGCACTGCTCTGTGTTAATACGTAATCCACATCTACAGCAGGTTTAAACTGAAACAAAGTGAAAAGAAGAAAAGCAAAATTTTATTTTTATTTCACTTTCATGATTTTTTAAAAGGTTTTGGGTGTGTAAGTCTAATGATTTGAAAGCAATGATGACAGACATTCTACATATGTAAATACAACAATAAAAATAAAAATAACACAAGTTAGATTGTATTCACAATCTATTAACTATATATATGTATATATATATATATATATTTTTTGTATTATTATTTTTTTTTTTTTACACAACACAAGAAAAACAGAAAATGATGATAAACTGTAAATAAATAAATAGTAACAAGTTATAATTATCTTTGGTCCTTGGTTATCTGAGCACAAGATAAATAAAACAAACATGTTAAATATATTTTCTTTCTCCTTTCATAATAATTTTCACAGGCAATGGAAATTATATATATATATATATATACACACACACATACACACACACACACACACACACACACACACATGTATGTATTTAAATATATATATATATCCTCTCTGCTGGTGTTTGCCTTCAAGGCTGAGATAAATGGTTCACTTTGAAGATGAGATCTCATGTTTTACGAGGGAGTTAATGTGCACCCTCAGCTGAATCTACCCACACAACCTGATAGTAGCAGCAGGGTTTGAGCATTGTGGTCACGAATGTAATAGTAAATAAACAAAAATAAACAAAAAATACTCCTTTTAACAAACACTGCACTAACGTGGCACATACAATACAAGTAATTTGTTCTGAATGAGATTTCACCACACAGTTTTAACATTTCACAACAACTTCTCTTCCTGGTAGCAGCAGTAACTCTGAAGTTAAAGGGGAGATAACTGTATTCTCAACCCTTCTGCACCGAAACTAAGAAATCCCAGAATCACTCTCGACATCTAACTTTTTTTTTTCTCCGACTTACAACACAAAACTGGAGATCATTGAACCCACTGTAGAAAACTTGACTATCAAAAAATAGGTTTGACTTTTTAAATTTCCACAGTTTTGTAGTATGGCCTGGCTCTCTTGTGCAGGGAAGTGGAAAGACTGAAGGTTTTAAACTGGACTGTTTTCAAGATGGTGCTGAGACGACCGACAGGCGAGACTGTTTGGGTTCAATGTCCAGTGAGGCTCGGTACGTCTGTTCTTCGTCCAGCAGTCGACTTGTGTCCAGTAAATAACTTGTTACCTGCAAATAACAACAACATATTTACCTTTTCAAGCACACCTGGATCTCTGCAGGCACAGACACACATACACAAACTCACATACACACACACACACACAAACACAAACACACACACACACACACACACACACACACACACACACACACACACACACACACACACACACACACACACACACACTCACACAACTGCTGCTATAGATTCCAGACTGTATACAGCAATGTTCTGTCTAATTTATCCAAACCACTGAGTGGAACTTTTGATGAGAAAAATATGGAAATGCACAGTGACCAAAACAACTTATTTTGTAAACTAAAATGAGAAACATCAACACAGTGACTGCACAGCTGTCCAGTGAAGCGGGTTAGAGGGATGATGCTGTACAGGAATTACTGATAACAAAAACCTTAAACTTCTAGTTTTACATCCAAGCCTTGGAAACAGTAAAATATTTACCCGTGGGTGGTGTTCAATCTTGTAGGATGTCTGTTGAAAAAGTTTAATCTCACGAATTACATGAGCAACCTGCAAGCATAAGATACATGGTTAGAAAAAAAACAACAACACTTCTCATCTAAAATAAGTCTGTTTCCAGAAATCTATACATACACTTACTCATTACATAAAGAGATGTGCATCTGACTTGAATCAAGTTGTGTATATGAATGTAGTCCAATACTTGACTCACTGCACATCAGCACTGACTCATTCACTTGACAGGTTCAAGCAGAACAGTGTCTGTCACAGTGTACATCTATTACAGATTTTAATTAATCCTTTCAAAATTCCTTACCATTCTCATTTTAGAAAAATTCACGAGTCCCTCCTCAGTGAAATTGGGAGTTCCTTCTTCGATGAAAGACAGATCTGTGAGGTACATACCCAGGTATGGAATACAAGGTGGGTCACACCTAAACATACAATAGTTATTTTAAAAAAAAAAAGTGCTTGAATATAGAAACATGTCTTCACCTAAGTAATTATAAATAAAGTTTATTTTAGAGTGAAAGGTGTCTGTTATTAGTTGAAATAAAAGTATGTATTATACAAACACAGCTGAATTAGTATATATATATATATATATATATATATATATATAACACACAAACACATATATTTTAGTTAAAGATATAAATTGACTTAGCAAAAGATTCAGAATTTTTTTTATAGAGAAGAAAAGATGATATAAGGTTAGCAGTAGTGATAAAAAGAAGACATTACTGTTAAATAATTTAGCTGTATTCTATAACATCATTAAAACTTGTAATTCAGAAAAAAATCTTTTTTTGTATAGGATACAAGTTTAAGCAGATCCTTGTTTAAACTGATGCAAAACTTGCCTGTGCAGAGCATCTCTCATGTTTTTGAATCTGCCTTCTGACGACACCAAAGTCTGCAGTCTCTCGATCATCTGCTTTGTCTGAAAGAAAAATTAAATAAACAAATAAAGAGGGATCTACTGGATCCTGTGTTTAGACAGACAACAACCAGCAGCATTCGTACAAATCAGTTTACATCTTCATGTAATCAGTGACCAACCTGTACAGACTAACATTAATTCTGCAAACCTGCTGTGGTGGATACTAAAAGACATTCGAGTCAGAGAGACGTGTTCACCTGTTTGGGAACTTTCTCCCAGGTTTTCTTCAGCCGGTAGACAGAGCTGTTGACAAATGCAGCACAGATCTGCAGCACGCCATTGTAGTTGTGCATACATCGGCAGATATCGGCAATGGCAGCCCACTTCTCTATGCATGTAACTCTGTCCTGTAGATTGGAACGGGAAACAATCTCAGACACAACCAGTCGACTCACCTAGAAAAACAAGTAAACATATGTAAACTAACATCGGGAAACAATCTTTGTTATGGTAGAAAACATTACAAACTATGTACTGCTGTAATGTGTTTTTGCTGGTTAATCAATATGAAGTACACTGAAAGAAAACATTTATATGCTAAAATTATTACAGTGAACAAATGTATTCATCAGGCTGTTTCAACTTTTTAAATCACTTTCTGAAAGTAAAATGTGAGTACTCACGTCATTAAATTCTTACTGACAAGTCAAATGTGAGTATTCATGTCAGTAAATTATTGACTCACAAGTTAAGTGTGAGTACTCACCTCATTAAACCTCTTGCTGACAAGTAAAATGTGAGTATTAATGTCAGTAAATTATTGACTCACAAGTTAAGTGTACTCACCTCATTAAACCTCTTGCTGACAAGTAACACATGGGGTGCTCTGTGACATTTGTCTGGTTTCATCCATGCCTGGCACAACAATTCTCTGTTAAAAAAGATTCATGAATTTTGATAAGACAACATTTTTATATGACATTCCACTATTAATGAGGACTGTTAAGCACTAGAAACAGTTTTCTGTTGGTTTACTCTGGAAACATTATTTGCTTTGTTACATGTATGCATATATATTTATTTTAACACTATAATTGTGATATCTAAGAGAAAAAGTAAAAACTCTAGAAGTGAGTCTATGAGACTTTCTGATCATGTCACACAAACTGACTTACTCGCTGCGGATTGACATGAAGATCTGGTGGTCAAGATACGTCAACTGCTCTGCGATGTCCATTGCTGCTAGGGTGTCAAAAGTGTCTTTGGAAGGATGCTGGGAAAACAAATACACAATGATTATTCAACACATACTGAGAAGTAAATGTGTTTGTTTGTGATAACTGTTTTATACAAGCCAAAATTAACTATGCTGAAATATTTTTATACTATTTACAAATCAGTCTAAAATGTACACATAAGAGCACAAAATGTGATGTAAATAAATAATATCCATCTGGTGACCTCCCAGGAAAACAAAATGAAATGAGATGTAACATTACATTCAAAAGTGACAAGCAGTTATTGAAAAGTTTGAGCTAGGTGACGGAAGTTACCATTGGTGGGATCAGCAGTCTGTCGAGGTCGACGATGTTCATGTCGGAGGTATCTTTGGTGATGGTTCGCAGGATGGAGGCGGCTGCCTTGTGTTCCGCGGGGAGCAGGTTTGTGTTGCACACCATCTCTTCCAGCAAGTCAATCACTGCAGCCTTCAGATCAGGGTCCGACTCAAAGTCCTACATCAACAAAATACAGCAACTTCTTAGTTAACAGCAGCAACAGACAGACAGACACATGTACAGATGTATAAACTGACAGAGAGATGATTAGTGAAATAGGTGTATCAATAGCACAGATGGATGGATGGAAAAATAGATTGGAAGTGTGAGAAAAAAAAGTGTAATAAACATTTCAACTGGTTATAAAGAATAACAAGTATATGGAGTTAAATCACGATGCTTTCTGACACCCACTGATAGTTTCACACACAATTAATCTCCATAATTAAAACCTTGCATAATGAATTACAAACTGAAAAAGTCTGGATTTACTCTATTAAGTAATGTGAAATACTGTCATACATTTTTAAAAACTGTTATTAAACATCAGAAATAAAAAAACAACCAGGTCACACACTTTAGATGAAGAAAAATAATGCTGAATATATAAATATATATATATATATATAAATATAAAAATATAAATATATATAAATGCTATGTATACATTAATAAAAAGAAGATAGAAAAAGAATGAAAAGAATTAAATAGAATTACTGTTTTATAAAAAATTTTAATCTGAATTAACTGGATACAGCATACCAATGCATCAATTAATCAACACTATTAAAATATTCTACTTCACTAAAATATAAACAGCTGTTGTCATAGATGCAACCTCAGACAAGAAATCTGATTTTACTTTTCTGTAGAGCAGTGTTTCACAAACAAATGTTTACCATGTTTTTTACTATCAGACATTCGCACAGCACTGGCCAAAATGTCAACCAGCAAAATTTCTTTTTAAAATTTGTTCTTCTTAAGAAAATGAAAATAAGGGATGACACAGAGACAACAAAAACATGCAAAGAACAAAAAAGTATTTTAAAAAACAACAGAATAATAAAATATATCAATAAATAAACAAATAATTAAATGAAATTTTAGTTAAAAATAAATAAAGACAAAGTTATTTTTAAAGAATAAAATGTGAGAAATTATTATAACAAACTGGTAACATACAACAAGAAGTAGCTGAACTCTGTTGTTCTGAATTTAGATAAAAACTAAGTATCATTATTAACTGCTTCAAAGCAACTGATAACTATATACATAACAGAAAACATACATGTATATCAAAAAAATGTAAATTAATTAATTAGAAACTGAATCTTTATATGTCATGAACTTGTATCTGATAATACTGAGATTACAAAAAGAATTACTGAAAGAAAAAAATAATAAAACTTCTCAGAAAAAGAAAAGACAAAAATAAAATTTAAAATGAACAAATTAATTTTAAAAATATTAAGAATTTATGAAAGAAAACAAGGCAAAAAAAAAAAAATAATAATAAAACAAAATAAATAAATAAAAATAAATAAAAATATAATCTAACCTAAACAAATAGAGAATTTACTGAAGCCATTTTCTGACATTCTTTTTTTACATATTAATTTTTTTCCCCCATAACAAAGAAAAATATTACCAATAAAGAAAGAAAACTGCACATTAGGAATTCATTTTGTAGACCAGGAAGCACTGTGTATTGAACAAATTAATTTTTAGAAATCAGTATTACGAGTACGTCAAACTACACACTCGGGTCTGTCTATGACAATAGTAAATTCATCAAATGCAGTTTTGTTGTGTGCGAGTGGCTGTCAAAGTCAGTTATAAATGAACTAGAAAGAGTTGTTATGATTTCAGTAGCAAACAATAAACTGAATTTACTGAAAAGCTACTTAAAAGTGAATTATGAAGTAGACAGCTCAAACTTCTGGCAGGATAATGAAGGGACGACAGGAAATATTTGAATTAAATAAGCTAACAAAACTGATTTTTAAACGAAATTTAATATTAAGTTATCAAACTGTTGTGCTGGACTGAAGTTTAATGTCATTATGTTAAACTGAAGTGTAATACCAGATATAATTATTTCAGTCTGAAATTTAAGGTAAAGTGGATATCATTGTGTTATCCTGAAATTTAAAGTTAAATTATTATAATAGAAAGAAATTCAAAGTTAACATTTTTGTATTAGATTGTCTTTATTCAGAAAGCTACAGCAGATAATAGTTTTATATCAAATGTAAAAACAGCTCATTTTAGTACTCTCGTAATCAGTAATGAAATTATAATATATTAAATTTCATTTTTTTACAATAAGTAAATCTTTGAATGTATTATTTTAATGGCAAACATTTAATAACAATAATCAAAATGAAAATATATATTTTTTTATTTATTTACCACATCAATAAACTTTAACTAAACATAGAATTAGCTGAGTAAACTGACAGAAAACAGTAAATAAAAAACCAGGCCAGAAAGGAAAAAATGAACAATCCATTTCCAACCAGCACCATGTGAAGAAAAAGGTCATGAATTTTTGGTGCTAATTTATAGGCTCTGTTATAATACTGACAGAAAACCCCCCAACCCCTCCAGCAGTCCAAACAAACCAATCTAAAACATCTTCCTTGCATTAATGTAGAAAATGTTTCTCCTTGAAAACAAATCTCAAGTCCAAATAAAAAACAGGAATGGGACATAAACTTAAAATTAAAGAACAATATTAAAATTAAAACATGAAGTACTGACAACAAATGTAGTATAAAAATGCCTTCATAAATATTACAAAAAAAAATAAACTTAAATTACAAAAAAAAAAAAAAAAAAAAAAAAAAAAAAAAAAAAAAAGACTTTGACTAAACTACTTTAACATTTTTTCTTACTGGTACAGCCTATAAGTGCAGCACCAAAATCAGTGAAGAAGCCTCTTTAAGTTACATCTAAAATTTTACATAGCTATAAACAAAGATCCCAGACATGCATGGTTACTTCTTTTCTTGTTCATGTTAGAACGGTAAATTGTAGCCTATTTCAGAAAAGAAATAAAAATTAAAAAAGAAGTGCTGTAATGTTTCAAAATGTAAAAATCTTTTTTGTTTTTAGATAATAAAAAAGGGATATTAAAAGATTAAAAAAGTAAAACAGTTTTTGTAGCCTTTTTCAATAAGCATTGCTTGTACAGTAAATTATAAATTAAAAAAAGTGATAAAAAATGTGACTGTGAAACAAAGGAAATGCACCTCTAGTTGATACTTTTTTTCTTTTCTGTTTTTAATTATCACTAATTCAGCACTAGAATGTCTAAACTATTAACACTTTAACAAATACTTAAAAAAAAAAAAAATTTGGACAAAAAAAAGCATAATTTTTAAATTATCATTTACATTAATAAAATATTAATTAAAAATATTTCGTTGTTAAACATCTAAAATATTCAACATTATGTATCAGGTTAGTAATTTTTATATTTGATCTCTGTTTAAACTTGCTAATTTGGTTACTTATTAAAAAAGACTGATTTTTCAGAACTAAACGTCGTGTGATGCATTTCTTTTGTGAGTCAGTATAGTCAGGAATAGGAATGTTGCTAGCCACTCTTACCTGCACAAAGTTACACAACCAGTGTCGCACAACATTAAGAACCCTCATAGTACCTGCTGTAATGAGGTAAAACAGGAAGATTTTACATGCCAACAACTCAAAAACATACTCCACATTTTAACGTAACTAAATAAATTCTCTGTAAAAATGTTTTGTGTCTGCCTCACTGAATCTCTTTGTCTAAAAATGTATGCTGCTCAAACTGAATATGAAAATCAAATAAAACAGAAAAATCGACAGACTTGGTGCTGTGTTTAGTAACTGTTTGGAATTATAAATATCAGTTATGTAGTCAGTGAAGTGGATACAGACTAACGTGGTCTCTGAGCACAGGAGGAAACTGTAGAAATATCAAAACATTCATCAAGTTTATTCAAAGCAACACATAATCCATTACAAGAGGATATTTTCTTCTTGTATAACAATTCATTTGTTGAGTAAATAATTCTTATAAAAAAGTCTATTTTCCATAATGTACAGTAGCATAAAATTATTATGTCCTTTAATCCAAAGGAGTAGCATGCTCTGTCCTATCATCTCATAATAATTCTATCAATCTCTTTTTTTATTTTTTAATATGTGAAATAATAATCCAATCTGGCAAAATATCTTAGTTAGAACAGTTTTCAACTTTCAGCTAATTAAGAGAATTTTTAAGAATAAAAATTACCCAAAAATTAAATAAACAATAATAATAAAAGTGAATATGGACTTTGAATATATTTTTTTTATCATCATCTGTGTTGTTGTATTCATATATTATACATATTTAATACATATTGTCTATTTACTTTTCTAATCAAATTATAAAATCATCAAAAATAAAAAAAATGTATTAATGCAAAATGTGGAGTAAATTTCTTATTTTTCTTTTTTGTAATACAGAATAGCAGTTTATGACTGGTGTTTTGAAAAATGAAAAACATTTTATCATGTAATACTTTTCTGAGTTGATCAGTTTGAAGTGTGTGAGTGTGTGTGTGAGAGAGAGAGAGAGAGAGAGAGAGAGAGAGAGAGAGAGAGAGAGAGAGAGAGAGAGAGAGAGAGAGAGAGAGAGAGAGAGAGAGTCACCTATTTCATTTACCACTTTCTTGCTTATATAACTTTTTATGGTTTGTTCATTTGTTGTTGGGTTTTTTTTTTTTAAACAAGTTGTGGATATGTGTGTGTTTTATACAGCTGCAGTTATTTTACTGTTTTATTTTACTTCTTTTTACAATATACTTTGAAAGCAATCTTACTGAATTCATGCATGTTCACACACACACACACACACACACTATCAGACATATTAACAGCTAGTTAAATATATATGGCACTATAAATATGTAGCTATGGAAATGGTTTCTTTTTCTGATTTTTTTCCCCCACAACTACAATTATTTTAAAAGAAATATTTACAATTTCATTAAATAAAAAATAATCAGTTCATCTTGTTGTCTTTGTTCTTCTAGTAACCACTATATAAAAGGTAGTTGTATTAAACAGGATGTTTTCAAACCACGCATGTCTTCAACAGGGATGGATCAGTTTATCTTATTTTAACAAAGTCTACATTACAGCCATTATATGTAAATAACAAGACTAAAACTACAGAAATATTTACACTTTTGTTTTTTAATTACATCACTGTTGAAAACTAATTAATATAATAATTAACATTAAAACCCTAGAAAGTGAAAAACACAACAAGAGTAAGAGTGTATACACACCATACAGCTACAACAAACTCATGCCATGAAAAAGCTTTTATATAATATTAGAGATTATTTGTACAGAGACTAAGGACTTAAGCACTATAGAGAGAATTACTACTAACAGTTATTAGGAACACCACCAGCTGGGAGTGACAACACATAACATAAGCAGCAACATGATTGGTTGTAGACTTGTCACATGACTCAAGCAGGCTCTACAAAACTGACCAATCACTGCTTGTGTCTCACCTGTTGGTGTTTTGATACCCAGTGTTTAAGCACGTTGAGAACTCGCATTGTTGCTGCAGTGGAGATCACAGATTCTCGCTTTTTGAAAGGTCGTGCATCTATACCTGTCAGATATTACGTAGACATTACAATTTTCACTTTTTCTTTTCTAATTTTTTTTTGTCTTTTTCTTTTTTTAATTTTAAATTGTTTTTGCATGAAATACTATACAAATATTATCGATATTATAACATTATATTACAATATCAGTTAATATTTTAATAAATTTTACATTCGGTTCCACTATCACAGCAGTTTTTGTTTAGCTTTTCACAGCTACTTTTTTGTATTACTGTAACAGTGGCCACAATCATATTTATTAAAGCCTAAATAATGGTAAAAAAAAAAAATAATAATAATGGAATAACACATAAAGAAAAAGAAACCAACCTTGTATCTGTCTTTATGCATAATAAATTATTTTGTCTTTTTAAATACTGTTATTATTCTTATTTAATTTTCAAATGATATCATAATCATTCTTATATAATATTTTCAGGAACAATGTATCTTCATTGAATTAATTATTTTTTTCCTGATTTCTTTGCTTATTACATCAGAATTAACAAAATAAAAATACTGCTACAAATGTAAAGAATGCTGGGTTGATAAGCAGAGAGAGAACTGTTTAAGATGAAAAGGCTAGAAGTTTATATCAAATTAAAAAACCCAGAAGAGTAAATATTCAAGATATTAAAAAGTAAGGGAAATAACTGGAGCATAAACGGACAGAACTATTTTTAATGGAAATGAAATAATGTTTTAGTGTTTTGAAAAAATTAAATATTTTTGATGCATTAGTGATCTTAGTGTGTTAATGATATTTCTGAAAACAGTTCTACAATAAAACCAAAAAGTAACCAACCAATGAACCAAAAAGCCTCACTGAACCAAATAAATCAAAAACACACCTGTGCCGACATTGAGGTAGCGGTTAATATTTTTGGAATGTTCTGCGCTGATGTTGCTGCAGCTTGCTAATCCTGCAGTGGCTGCTGCGAATGCTGTTGTGGCTGCAGATGAACTGGATCTGAAATATTTAATTAAACAAATTAATGTACCATGAAATAAATACAAGAAAATGAATCTTTTACCGAGTACAAATGAAAGATGATTTAACTTTCTACAAGCAAAGTGGAGTTTACTGGCTGCTGCTGTGGTAAACTGAAAGGTGTTACCTTCGTTTTGATGCTCTAGACGATGTTACGACGGTTCCCGCCTTGGCTCGGGGTGGGGACCCTTCAATCTGAGCCAGGCTGCTGCGAGGCGTCGACATGCTGATAGACTCTGCCTCTGCACTGCCCCTCGTTCCTAAAACTGCAACAAACAGACGTGTGTACTTACAGACGTTCAGCAAACATTGAACACTCTAAAACAATGACACCAACAATATGTGTTCTAATTAAGTTCATAATCTAATGATAAAGTGTCATATGTTATGTATCTGAAGTAACAAAACAGTCACAGATGAATCTTTTCAAATTTACTTTTTAATCATGTAAATCTTCAGTGAACTTTTAAATTAAGTGTTAAAATACTTTTTTTTTATTCCCTAATAATTAATTTGAAATATTTATTTTTAAAACATAAGCTT